>JABASC010002197.1:0-18734 GCA_019776185.1 Plutomurus gul | reverse complement strand
TAGAACAGTATAGTTCTCGAGCATCAGTGGAAACATTCACGACATTATTATCCCCAGTGCGGATAGTAGGTGTGTGACACTACTGACACAGCATCTCAGGGCACAACTTTTCACACTTTCAACATTTCCCTCATTTCAGACTGTGCTTCACATCATATGTTTCTTCTGCGTAGTCTCGATCCGAAATAGTGCAGAGTAAAAATAAGTATACTAATTCCTATACAGGGGTCACAACTTGCAATTAGTTAGAATTAGAATCATCAAGAATGCAACAAGAAAGCAAGGGCATATTTAGATAGTAGCCATCGTGGAAAGTTGTATGGTTAGTAGTGTGAAATTTACAAGGTTGGAGATTTTATCTCTCGTTAATGATATATGAAATCTTACTATCGCAAATTATAAAACTGCATTATACATCAAAAGACCAATAATTGGGAAATTACTCTGCAGTACTTATTTATGTAGATTACTGTGCATGCAAATGCACACGAGGTGGACGGACACACAAACAAAAGGAACTCGGCATTACATACAGACCTCAAGTTTATCAAAGCGCTCGCCCACCGTCATTGTGAATTGGGAACGTGTCCTAAACCCAACAATTCACCAGACGCAAAACAATACGTATTGGCAAATGCAACTTCTCGAATATAAGGGGATTGAATCCTTTAAAAGAATTGTAGACACATTAGTAGACTGCATTATTGTAATTGCTAACGATATCCCCTGCTGTAGATTTCCGAGTTAATCTATTATGTACGTTTCCATTGACAAGCTAAATTTCATGTGCTGGCTAGCACCACCACCACCACTGAACATTGTGAACACCATGAAATCACAGTGCCTGTTATTATGATGATATTCAAAATCTCTTGTCTATTTACACTTTCAGGGTACGTGCTCACTTGCATGCATAAATACACAAGTTCCATTGTTGCTTTTGTAAAAATGAATTAAAGTATTTAGGTATTCCGCACAAAATGGAGTCAAGGAGTGAAGATGGATGATAAACCATTCGTAATTTCAACATCGATATGTTAAATCTACCTACACACTCATACACAGCATCCTTTAAGAATAAGAAGACTCACCTGTGTATACGTACAGGTTACTTTTGATTTCGTTCGGCTATAAATAAATTAAAAGCGACATTAAGTCGTATTATTTATAGTAATAGTGGAAGTGGATTTAGCCGACAAGACTGCATGGCGTAGCCACAGAGAGTCTTACACGTTGGTCGAGTTGTGGTGTTGCTCAGCAAACAATGAGTATGAGTCTTGACTTGAATAAAAAATTCAAGGCCATAAAAATCTCAACACAACAGCCCACGCAAAAGTTATGAATTAGCCAGAAGCAAAATTCGAAAGACATGCCTGTACACTAAAAGTATTGTATTGTAACTACGCTGAACCAAGTCAAACTACAGTACGACAAGTAAAACCAAGCCTGTAATTGCAACCAAACCTCAAGCAGCAACAGAAAGTAAGACAGAAACATGACCCATTGCACCGCCCTGCTTATAAGACACGTTTTATTCTGAATGTACAAGGATCTTTGTTCAATTTAGATATTGTCAACGCACAGTTGAAATAGAGTTGTCTCTCAGCTTTATTTTTCTCCAACTTAAGATGTAGAGCGTTTAAATACTTTATAAAATTTCATGTTTAACCATATTAAATTCATAGGACAGTTTCAACCGAACCATAGACGGAGATTTCTATGAGCATACACCTGTACTATTTAGTTAGACCTATTGCTAGGCATTTGGAAAGCTTATTGATATTGTTTGCAATAGATAAATACTTACTATGGTGTACACAACTGTACACTCTAAAATATGCATTGTCGGTGATGCATATCATTTACAAGCACATTTTAAAATGTGACGTGATGTAAATTACGTATTTACTTATTACAACATTCCGCCGGGAACCAACGAGATAAATTTTATAGGAAAACTGTCATATAGGGAACCCGCCTAGAGCGTGATAATGATTTAAGTTGACATAGAAAAGTCCTTGAGAATTTAAATGAATACAATGACTAGAATATTATTTACACGTCTACACCAGGCCCGGTGTAGTAGCAGTAGAGTACTGTGTTGTAGTGTATTATTACAGTCCTTTTCCTACGATATCTTGCCGGTTAAATGGGAATTTCTGTGGGAACATTCCACCAGTTAGGTTACGCGTGTACGTATCTGTCTGATGTTTTCGTGCTCTTCCCACCGCAATAAATACAGATTCATCTATGAATAAAATTTTATTTAAGGATGTACGCACTTAAAATTTAAACTAAATCCCAGGCAGATAAATATTAACAAGATACGTTGTACACAAATGTAGCAGACTAAATACATCTCCCAGCATTGTTTCTAGGTAAATGAAGCGCCAAGGTAATTGTTAACTATATCTGTGTATTCTCCACCGTGCATAGGGATGCCTTCAATTTCAATGAAACTGACAAGACAACAGATCGTCGTAAAGTACAAGCTAGCTTCTCCTCTTGCATGTATCCATTATCAGAAGTACTCCAGGAAAAATACAACTATTGTATAATGATCTATTGTTAAAAAGATTAGAAATAGTAAAAAAAAAGAGTGTATATTGTATATTGAATTAAATCGTTCTACTTGTATTAGAGCCACTATCACTACACATTAAATGCCTATACTAAAGTTACATTCTTTCTTGTGTTATGCTTACGTACATACAACAGAGTTCACGCAATCCTCTGCTTACTTCATCTAGGAATATTATATTCACACTCATGAATAGTTTTTAGAGTTTGCTCTGCTCTGCTTTTATGCATAATCCCAATTATCACATTACATCACGTTTTTCACCGAACAATACCAAAGGAATACAGAAGAGTCTTTACGAACATTAAGAATACAGCTTGCACTCACTTTGCTGTACCTTTATGCAATCCAAAGTACACAAGTAGCTTTAATACTATGCAAAAAATATAATAATAAGCCTCTACTAATAAGAGCTAACAAAATGAGTGAGTGAATAGAGTAACTGTCTGCATTACCCAATAAAGGTATAGATCACTCATTTTATTTCAAAAGATTATCTACTCTCTTAGCTTACAGAGAGCACCGTCTCTTCCTTATGCTGCAACTAGTGAAGAGTTAATGTCCACTATAAAAGCTCAAAGAGTGTGTAACCACCACCAACATTTGCAATTTAATTTGATGCTGTTACTACGTAAGGCACTATAGCACTGTGGTTCCTATGAACATAATCATCATTACTGCCAGCTTCACAGAGATGCATTTGGTCAGAAAGTTGCGAAAATTGAACATTGACTTTAATATTGATTTAAGTGAGCAGAAGAGAACGGCTGATCATTTACTACACTACACTACTTCCTAAGGCAAAACAAATCGAATTCGCGTAATCGCTTGTGAGAAAAAGCTGTTTTTCATACTCTTTTAATGTTATCCACCCTGTAATTAGAAAACAATGCAATATTACTTACCCATGTACCTACTTCAGTTTCAGAGAGTAATCTTTACAATGCCATGTAGCCATAGAGCTGCAATAAACAGTCTCAATTTCAAACATAGTAAGAAATTACTGCATATTGCCATTTGTTATCAATAATGGACTGTTATGTTACTCTAGTATTTCATATGAGTACAGTTGCACTATTTACGAGAATTACGATTACACGAGAAAAATCCAGTTGTCTGATTAAGAGAAGAGAAGCATGTTGGATCGCTTCATTTAATTTCATTGAAGCAATCAAACAAACTGAATTTCTACCCTTGTAGGCAAACATGTGGTTTGGATATTGAATGGCTGTTGTTTGTTTGTAGTCGACAGAAAACGAGCAGTGTAATGTCTTGCATATTACAGATCGTACGTAGGCATCGAAATTTTCAATGAGAAAGAGAGACAAGGCAGACATGTTTTTCATTTGTTTGTTCTGTTCTAAAGATCTTGTTCTATGTGTGCACGATAAATGTTTATATTACGAGCCTCGGCTAACACATAATATCATACAGCTGAGAGACAGCAGACAGATGTACGATACTCATATCATGATTACCACACAACAGAGCCCAATCACACAGGAACAACTGTATCGCAGTTGGAGAAATAAAATTCATATAGATTTATGGACAATATGTTACGTTTAGTTCAAGAACAGAACAGAGAGTCCAATACTGTACGTCTTTCGTCATGAATGGATTTTGCTGTATCCCTAATGCATACAGACAGAACTCTTAAGGATACGATGTATCTGTACATGGAATAGCTTATAAGCGAGCATACGGACACGTATTCGAAAATTCTCGTATTTTTCTTTGCACGTCTGTAAGGATTTCCTAGCAAGATATGTTTGTCGTGCACAGACAGCGCATTCGTAACGAAGAGCATTAACAAGGGTGAAGGAGAGAGATATTATCACCATATACAAAGTTTTAAGCGATAAGTAAGAAAGACTAGGTAGGCATACGTATACTTTGTATGCAAAGGCAACGCAGTACAATACAGTCCAGTCAAGACTTCAGCAGAGACAGGGAACCAAACAGCCAAAGCTGCAGAACAACCAAAGCATCCACGAAAACTCATTACTTTCCCTCCGTAGTGTTTCAGTTTCCTAACGGACACCAGCGACTCAACACATTATTAATCTGACTGTGCTACACTGATCAACGTAGCCATTAACTAACGGAGTACTTGCAACGTAAGTTGTTTTTTCCATTATTTGGTGCTTGCTGAGTTATAGCTACTTTTGAGGGAAACCAGGGGCTATTTTCTACATGTGACTAATTTCATTTGGGAATAGATCTGTCAAATGAGAGATATTTATACATTCTATAGAGGATATATAGGTAAACGAAGACGGACACATTGCAATAGGCGTATTATAGTTGGTACATTTAAATTTGTCCTTTTTCATTTGCTTTGAATAAAGCGTACATACATGTGCTTTTATGTGGCTGAATGCGTACGTGCCTACTACTAAAGTACTAAACAACAGTTGTGTATCTATACTCTGGCTATAAATTATACGGTGCCTGTATTTTTATAAAACCTCGTGTGTGTACAAGTACTAGTTACAAAATTCAAGTTACAGTTTAATTTTTCCATTTAACCAAGCTCCATTTAAAACGCTAACATCCATTTATAGTTTCTCTCGATCCCCTGTTTAGTATTTTAATACCTCATCCATCGAATCTTGTGCTAAATCAGACAGACAACCCATATTCCATTACTGTATTAAAAGTACATACTCTTATTTACTACATACCACAAATATTTATAGTTTTAGGCACTTCATATTCACCTTACTAGACAAGTAATACCAATTTCCTCACCATTTTTACATTTTAGTAGGCAGGCTGATACGTTCCAGAAATAAACTATTGGATTGAAGATCGATAAGATTTCACCTTGACTTACCTTTTCCATGCTACTTGAAAGTCTCATCCCTATCCCCCATAATACTTATATATATATAGGTACATAAGTAAATCAATGCTGAAGTACTTATATAGGACTTGCTCATTCTTCTCTGCTCCTGAGCATAATAACTCAAGTAACTCAACAGCTGTATTGAATTGTAAGTTTGAGTAGGGTTCTTGTAGTAAGCGAGCGAGAAGTGTAATAGTCACTGCTGCATTGCATCTGCTCATTGAACATCTTTTAACTCGCTTTACTCGGTCTTATTCGTCAACATCGTCAAAGCAGGCCATAGACTTGGTCTGCGGGAGTTGTTGGTTAGGTACTTTTTTCCATTGCTTTGACTAAACTCTCTCATGTCGCCTACGCAGACAAACTAATTGTAAAGCTCAGTTGACTGCTGTGAGAGATTCTCGAGCATTTGTTTCATTCGCTCTGCTGTTAAACATCAAACTCTACAGTTACATAAAGATTGTACTTATCATCTCTTCAATACACATTTAATCAGAGTGTACTTTTGATACATCTGTTAGAGCGTTATTAAAATAGACATTCTGTCATCACTAGGTACTGCAATAACTTTCCATACTATTCATGCAGGATCTAAATAACTAGGGTGTCATGGGACTGTACTTGTACTGCACCATGTGCGTCTGCATTTATCAATCCGTTTAGCTAATTTAGCTCATAGTTTGTAAAATGTAGCATTATGTACCATACACTTTTAAATATCTCTTATACGGATTACTCAGGCAAACCCTTAGCTCTGACATGAGTAAAGAGCAGAGGAAATACATAACCATTAACTTTGTAATGACTTGTAAATTAGATAAATCAGAGATTAGATTTTACTGCACATAGAGAAATTCCATTTAAGCAACTCTGTCTCATTTCCCTTTTTATTTCCATTTCATTCGCCAGCTGAGGAGCATCATTGTTTTACAAATGTAATAATGTAGAGCAGCTTTAATTTTAATTGTTGTACTTTGCGTTTGAATTACCATGGATAACACACAAATATATTTCAATTGCTTTCCATTGGCAATACAATCTGATCAGTTAAAAATATTGGTTTAATATATTTCCAGGATTTTTTGGACACTCGGACGCTTCAGCACATTAAGCAGCAGCTCTTGAATCAAACGTAACAACAGCAAAATGCCAAATTGTCCCAAGTGCAGTAAACCCGTGTACTTCGGTAAGCATATCTGTATTTCACATCACAACTTAAATGTAATTCATAATGTCAATACGTGCACTAAAAAAGTAACTCTGTATCTATTGACATTTATAATGATAAATTAAGTTTGCCTTGGTTTAATTAGTTGAGTAGGAGTAAAGTATTTTTATTCGAAAGATTATTAAATTTCTTATTTGCTGAACAATAAAATAAATTTGACTGACAGATACAGATATGTATTTAATACATTCTACAAAAAACATTTACTACTACGTATGTGTGCAAGGTAGTAGTGACAATGAGTGTGATTCTGTGATAGTGCAATTTTCCACAGAGATAGATCCCTCACCGCGAACATTATTAGAAAGGATTTGTGTTTAGAAACCTGTGAAAACTAAAGCCACACCATAGACAAGACTACGTATATTGTTATTGGTGTGTTCCTGTACGCACTGCATAAATATAATATTTCTTTGCTAGCTCACACACATTTACCTGTATGCAGTTCAAAACTCATATTTCATTGTTCAGGCTTCTTTCTAATTTGCTGCAGTGCTGTTCGCCAGAGGAAAGTATATACATATTAGAGTTGACAGTCAAAGTCACACTGAAGTAGTGTAATCAGCTTAGATTTCACGCTGTCTACATCTGACGGTGCATGTCACTCTCACTTACTTCGCACACAGATATGTACACAATGTGTCGAAATCATGCTAATTGCATTAATGAATAAATATTAATCATCCTATTAGCTAATTTCCAGCTAAACTTCAAGTAGCGAAAAAAGCTTTAGAATTTGCTCTTCACGCAATGTACTCAAGTAGGTTTCCTATAGGTGCGCTTATAGTAAAGCACATACACGGCAATGCAAACACATAGCAAGTCATTATTTATGTAAATATCCACATCCTGCAAAAGTGAATAGTTAGAAATAAAAGCTCGCACACAGCACTTTTGCTACTTTCACACAATAGTTTTTTTTTTTACTGAAACAAGTCTTTGTCATTCAACATATGAAAAAGCGGATTGGCGTGTTCAGTGACAATATCTAAGGGATTCGTCTCGGTTTTCATGAGCATTCAAGAGAAATGAGGACTGAAAATTAAACATGACCAGCTTTTATTATATTAAGAACTGTATTCTAGTCTGTGTCTCTGCAAAATCCATGTTGTCGCATGTTTATGTCTTCCTGGTCTCCATTGCTTTAAAGTACTTACTACTAGAGGTAGGTTAGTTGTTTCGAGTGCAGCGCTTGAACTTGACTTTGTAATAATTTTTGACGGATTTACTGCCATCACATGATGACTTGTACTAGAACTGTCCTCGGCTGTCCTTCCCCTTTTTGATCTTTGCAGCAATAGTCTTATGACACATGACAAGATTGCAGGATGGTCATTTAGTTTAATGAGGCTAACTAAAGAGTATTTATTTTATGCTGTATACAATATCCTTCTCCCTGTTGTTGAAAGGCAAGCAACTTAATAACCATTTCAGCAGTAACTGTGTTGGAATTCAGATAGACGTTAGTGAGAGACGTAACAGTATGTAATGTACACGTAAAAATTTTCACAGTTTTCAATAGTGAGGTTACACACATCATAATATACACGTAGTAGATAAAAGTGCAGATAATCTGCATAGGGGCTTAATTATATGGTAATGGAAGGGAAAATAAGCCAAGCCTAGCAGACAAATATCATCGACTCAAATGTGCACTGTATGCATAGGTACGTATTTAACTGTAGGATGTGTATGTATCTCATGGTTGAATTGCAATTGCATGATGTATATTATAACCTCTATACGTGTTTGTTCATCCCGGCTCATTGCATCTCATCAAATAAGTCATAGTCATAATAGTTGTAGGAACTGAAATTGCAATAACATCTTCTTTCGTAGTCCACCCAATGGAAAGTATTTTAATTGCCTTGTGTTGTTCTCTGGCTGAACGTAGGAAGGTCCCGTTTTTATTGTTTATTGTCTTTCCTTAATTTTGGTCATGAATTCAATTTTCAGGAGGAAAATACATATGGAGACATTAGTAGCTGCAGTTAAACTTTAATGAGAAAGCAACGTGAATATTTCTGTTGTTTTTCCTAATTTTCGCACACACAGAGCATGACAAATGGTGTAGGGAGATACCTACGCAGAAAAATAGCTAAAAAGGCTGCTCTTAATCTTTTCAAGTCAATTGAAGTGGAACAATAAGTCTTTGAAGCGAATTGTGTGGGCAATTGCATTTGGTTTGAGAAGCCAGACCCGAGACAAACCGCTTTGGTAACCTTAAGAGGAGCCATCGTAGGCAGGTGGCAGGAGTTCATCTCTAATGATGTGCCTTTCTTCTTGATGATGATGAGGGGTTGTTAAATGACAATTGTACAATAAATATAATTTTATTTTTACACAATACAATTAGTCTGGGAATTGTCATGTCATGGTTGTCTGGTTATAATGTACGATTGTTTGTAGGTATTGTTTTTCTAAGTCTAAGAATTCCGAATTGTGTGCATTTTCAATTCATTTTTAACAGTGCCACGACAATCTCGCATCTGTGTTATTATAATCGGCTGTACCAACTTTAATTGAATATTGTAATGTTTTGCAGCGGAGAGGAAATCTTCCCTGGGGAAGGATTGGCACGGATCATGCTTGCGATGTGAGCGATGCAACAAAACGCTAACTCCTGGTTCTCATGCTGAACATGAGTCCAAACCGTAATAAATAAAATATTTGCATACATATTTAACATTTGGCATTGGCATGCAATCACAATCCTGTTTTTGGTACCTATATTAGACATTACTGTGTAATTCTTACAGGTATTGTCACCGGCCTTGTTACTCTTCCCTGTTCGGACCATCCGGTAAATGTTTTTCCTTTTTTACATCATTCAGTTGCTAAACAGACACTCATTCCTAAATTCAGTAGGTTAGCAGTGGTGGCTTGACGGATTTAATTTTTCTAATATCCTTGTTGACTAGAAATTCCGGAAATTAATTATTCAAATTTATGCATTGCCAGCGGATGTAAAATTACCTAGTAAATTGTTCTCTACCAGTTTATTAAGCTCAGGGGCGTTTCTTTCACTGTTCCAAACTTTTTGATTAAAGTGTTAATTCATGTAATGAAAGTAGTCATTAGCCAACTCCCCCAAATTCAATTTAACGAACCCACACTTTGATGAGTGAGTGATGCTAATTTATCTGTTTGACAGGCTATGGACGCGGAGGAGTGGCTGATAGTTTCGTCTACGTTCAAACTGAAGCGATCGAGACTCCCAACGCTCCAGTTGTTCCAGTTCAAAATGCGCCAGTCTCCATTACCAACTAAAACTCGGTCACAGCACGCCAGCAGCAAATCTTAACTTCCCACCTACTACATAATGATATCAAGGCTTCATTCCAAAAATATCTTGAATTCTCCATCAACTGCACACGGTATCCATACATTCTAAATCACAACAGACTTCGTGAAAGCCATTTCTTTTACAAATATCTGCAACATTCCTCTTTCACAATGCGTCTCGTGAAACTTATCAGAGAATAAATTCCTGTTTTCATTCCTTTCCTGAAAGTGTAATGCATAGCTATTAAGTACTATTAGATATAGATAGACTTAAATACTATAAATAGTTCTGATAACTTAGTGTGTTGTTGTACTAACGAATACGCACTCACTGCACCAACTGAAAGGTTGACAACACACAATGAATGGCAAACTGACCTGAATATTCCAAACAATTAAAACGTATGTGTGCAGTGTCGGTAAAGGCATTGAAAGAAATTCAGAATGTTGAAAGATTACTTTTGTTATAATGTTAGCTGGCTCGAAGAACACTTTATCTCATTGTTAACTACAACATAGCTATATTCTGAAAAAGTACAGTACCTGGAGCTATGTGTGCGCAAAGGTGTACGCAATGACATCTGTACGTATCGTCAATTATAAATTCAGTCGAGTCAGGTCATCTGTACTGCATTGAAAGTGAACCTGTACTGAACTGTACCTTAAACTCTGATATATAGTATACTAACAATAAGTATATTCAATCGTACAATATACAGTGTAGTGGAAAATTCTACACAAAAGAGAAACAGTTAATCTAATTCCGAATCAAACCAATAGAAAAGAGAGAAACAAACCTATTAGAATATTTTCCTGGGTAAACGGTGCCAAAACGGCCCTTACTACTTACAAAACAGCTACCTAATGATGTTGCATGTTTAGTTAGCATACAACATTTCTCTTTCACTAGTAGCTAAAGCATTAAAATCAATTTAAAATCTAAAAAAAAACTTTCAAACGAAACAAATGCGCTCACCATTGACAGTAAACACAACCAACTCTCTCACTCTTCAATTAAGGATTGCAACTTGCAACCAGAGGTTGAACGTGCATACGTACCTTCTACTATACACAATCTTCAAATGACTAAATAACTCTACTGAGATAATGGCTTCCAGCTAACTGATGAATAATTAAAATACAGACCTGAAAGCAGACTGAGGTGCTCTGGAGAAGAATTTATGGCAAAGTAATCAATCTAATAAGTTAGAAACTTAGACACTGTCACTGAGCATCTATAAAAAATTCGTGTAGGGAAAAATATCTATTGGAAATAATAAATAGCTAGTAATCTATCTACTCACCTTAATCGTTATTCTTATCCAACAACTTATATGGTAGTACACATAAGAGACCAATAATAATTCATTACCTTACCTTATATAATTGACACTAGCCATATAGCCAGGCACATGTTGTACATTTACATTATAGTGTGTAGGCTACATATTATTCCATCGTTTTCTCCGTACAAAAACCTGAAGAAATAATTTCTCTTATGAACTTAAATGTGTTTTCTTGTCTGTAGCTAATTACTTATTTTTAAAATACTTGTAGCAGCTAATTGTCGTTATTAACTACTCGTTATAAAAGAAGAATTGCAAATTCCCCGGTAACTTTCAATACAGCAATTGTCCACAGCATTATAATAACCATAAAATATGAGAGCGTGTAATATTCAATCAAACTGAAAAGAAGATCAGCAACTTCTACTACTATTAATGTTACCAGTTTCTCTGCTGCGCGGCTGCCTTTACCAGTTTTGCTACGATCATTGTTTTGTCTCAGTCCTTGTTGCTTCACTTACAGTCGAATCAATATAATATACCCATACAGGCGCCTTCTTAATTATTGTTGTGCACCAATGTTGCAAAACAAGAATAATGACGTTATGACTGCACGGCAATGGTTAAGTAGTGTATCATTTACCTTTATGTGACGTGGTGGAGATTAGCGGTTAGTCTACTAATGTTAATAACATGCTACCTTGACTTTGACTCTTTACTAATTGTAAAATGCTATTAATTCTGTTAGGTTAGCCGTAATGCTAATGTGTGTAGTTTGTTTGTGTCATTGCCCTTTTTTGGCGAAAAATATGAATAACACTTACAATAATATTAATAATAATTAATAGTAAACTTTTGTTTTAACTAACACATCTCAACTTTATTTTCAGTTACTGATTGTGAGTATTATTCAACCTTTTTGGAGTTTCACTCCCGTATTCCCTTAATGTATATCCTTACTGTGCATGGCTATTGGCTGCATATCCCACACCATTAGTGGTTTGTTAACTCATTCATAATAAACTTCTGCTATTTCGCTGTTTGCGTCAGAAAGATTCTTCGTAGGTTATACTTGCTGTTTAACTGTATACATAATAATGTTGTCACGTTGATCGCTGCTAATAGTAATAACGTAGCACTTCCACTGTATGCAGTAGTAGAAACTGCAGCTGCTGCATTGTCATTTACAATGATGAAAGTTTAATTGGCTCTTTTCACTCAAGAAATTTGTGCTAACTAGTCCTTTCTGACGTGGCGGCCTATTCTAATTAATATTACAAAGAACCAAACGAGTTGACGTAGAAATTACATGAGTATACATACAAATTATTTACTTGGAAGATTTTCGCTGTCGGTCTAGATAACATTGATGATAGTAGTGAGTACACATTGTAACGAATTATGGTCTTTAATATAACTCATTATTATTATTATAGATTATTTTACGGATAAATATATGTAGCTTTGTTTTCGATTGAGAAAGGATTCCTATGGGTAAATAATTCTTTGTGTATAATGATGCCTAAAGAACTGTGCACTCATTGATATTCTATTATATCATGTGAAGAGCACATTTACTAACGTTTACTTCAATTCATTGTAATATATTTTGTTTGTTAATTCCTATAAAGTTTTGATTTGCTATTCCATTTGAATAGTTTTTCTATTATACATACTACAGCTTTAATGCTGCCAATATTTTGCATTTCAATTCATTTGTAAAAGGGAGCAAATGAGCGAACACGACGGGATTTACGACTTTAATTAATTGTTAGTAATCCATTAATTAACCTGTAATAAATAAATGTTTCAGAAAGAATCATGGGTTACAAAATTATTTACATAAAACCTTTCGTTTTTATTTGTGTTCTGCGCATACTTAATATAGGTACAGGATATTACAATATTTTATGTCATATTTGTGTTGAAAAAGTAATTTTTCAATCAGAGCTACAATTAAAATGGTATCACGCTTAGGATAAAAAAGAACATTTTAATAAAACACACTATTATTTTCGTGTTATACGATTTATTATCCTGCGCATGAAATTGTCAGGGTTGACTTCGATTTCACTTTTGAATGCAATCCATTCCTCTCGAGTCTTTTTGTTTCTGGGTCCCCAGTCTTTTGCAGGTCGAAGAGATTGCAGAAATTTCTAATACATTTCAATACGAAAGTGTTATATATCGGATAGGGCGGGTATTATTGTTTTTAACAAGCACACTTACTTCCGTAATTGTCCCCTCGTATTTCGACATTGAGTGAAAGCCTGCTATTGGCACCGCCCCTAGACCAAATGCAGCTAGTAACCAACCGGCCACTGAAAAAATAACACAATGAATATTGAAAACGACTTTAGCATACGTTACATTAGACGGATCAATAAAACTAAATATTACCGACAGCCGATGTTGGATAGGGTTGATCTTGATATGTGATAGAATTTTCCTCAACAAATGAGTAGATGAGAATACCAGTAAGGAAAATGGGAATTATAAATCCCCAACATATACGCCAGTACCTAATCCCACAACAATTTCGTTTAGTAAAGTATACATAAGTATTTAAAACTATCAGATTTATTTGTTTGTTAGGTTTTCTTATGTTTTATTATATAGTACCATCCTATCCGCATTTTTAACATGAATTCGATATCATTAATAAAATTGGAGACTCCATAGACCCTGGAAAAGTGAAATAAAAGATTAAAATTATGATGCATTTGTATTCTGACCATTCCAGAAAAAAGGTGGCTCACCAAGCAATACCCACAACTTCTAATGTTGAAGTCAAGTAAATGATGAAGGTGCCTCCGTAAAAATCAACTAAAACCACACAATATCATTAAAAACATTGCAGTTTTCAATGGTTCTACTTGAAATTGAGATGAGATCTTACCCAGGTCTACCATCCACTGTCCACCAGGAGTAACATAAATTAACCCAAAGGAAAATCCGACTAAACAGACAATTGATGTCAGTTTCCATCTTTGCACATTTGGCCATCTGTCGACTAAGATTGTTATTATAGCCCCTAAATTTAAGAAGTAGGAAAATGATATTAATATTTAGCTTGGAATAGACAATTAAATCTACTAACAAATAGAAAGAATTGATATTATCCGTATACGCCCATTGGTAATACGAGTAGTACCTAACTTTACTACTGAGGCAATCTTCAATATTTACTTATTTCAGAAACAATTTTAAAATAATCACATAAATACATACATACGCTATTATTTCACCTACAAATTATGCAGAAACAAATGACATCCGTTCATGTAAACACGGTGTCTAAAATTAGGCATTATAAATACTTTGTATTTTTATATAAAATTTGTATTGATTCATTTACTTCAAACCCATCCATTTCCACCCCCTCCAACCCCTTTGTTTGTATAGCATAGAATAGTTATTATATGTATCATTAAAATTAACTAAAGCAACTTTACAAACGAAAGATTTAAAATTTGTCTCAAAATTGTACCTCGTATTACGTAAGTTAACGCAAAAAAATGAAATTGTAATATGCAAAACTAAATATACCCGCCTTTACTTTATGCGTGCAATTAGCGTTATGACGGATTCAAAAATCTCACTCACCTGCATCTGATGTCCCACTGCCTAATCCCAAAGTGAATAACTATATTTCACAACAAAGATAGTTCTTATGCACAAAAACTCATAAGAATGAACTGACAATGAATTTCGGTAAAAATATATAAAACCTGCTTTTACCATGAGGAAGAATAAAACTGCGAAAAACTGCAAAAATACAATTAAAATAATGTGTTGTACTCACAAATGGAATTGTTTAAATTTAATTAAAATTGTAATGTACCTGAGGAGCCCACGCGAAATTCGAAATAGCTGCTGGATAGGAAATAAAAGCCAACCCTGTTCCTCCTACAATGATTACAAATAAATCCTTTTAAGAACTTTTTCGTGAATGCATTCACCAAATGTTATTTAATGACAGTATATACCACATTACCTCTAACCACTTTGTCGATAGGAACGCCCAATTCCTCTGAAAGGTTGCCCAATACTGGAACAGCGAAATTTACATTAGCGACAATTTTATTAAAAATTTCAATTTCTTCACATTATAGAATAGTGTGCGCACCAGCAAATATAGTGACCCCGGCAAGTAAGCTAGTTAGACAAATTCAAGAAATTAATGACTTCCAAAATATATGTAAATAGATTAAAAATTTCATTATGAAAAATTCATCGTGCTTTATTAAAAATTTACCTTGTAAATGTATCCATGAAACTGACGATGAGGGCATCTCTGTAAAAACACAGAGATTAAGTCACAATTTGTTTCCATTATAAAGAATGGTTTCCAAATTAATTTTAAAATATAGCAAAATTGAAAATGTTCGTATTTTGGTTAAATTACCTGTAGATACTGTGATTGAAACGATTGTAGGACGAAAACATGATTATTGACCCGAAGCCTGTGTTTAAACTGAACAAAACGTATAATAATGAGAAAAGAAGTCTTCCGAATTCGTCAAAATTCGCCCAAAATTGATTAAGAAATTGAAACAAACCTGAAAAAACATTGTCCAATTGCAGCGTACCACACCTAAAAACAACAATACGTCATTAAATTTTCATTTCATACAGATGAAATACATACAGATTCATACACATTTCATACATACATACATTTCTTTAGACTAAGTACAATATACATAGAATGTTCATTGTACTTACACCAGGTTCTAATAACCGATCCCACTGTGGTTCAATAAAATATCGGATTCCTTTACCAGCTCCATTCAGAGTAACTCCTCTTATCAAGAGGATAAGCAAGACCACATAGGGAAAGAGTGCTGTGAAATAAGCGACTTTTCCGGAACTTTTCACACCTTTGATATGAGAGAACAAAATGACACCCCATGAAAATAGGAGACACAAGGCCAACCTCCAGTCAGGAGTTCCGAGTCCGTCGTCGATATTATCCTTTTCTTTCAAGACTTCGTTTCTGTGAAATGAAGAAAACGTTTGATTGATTATTTCTATTTAATCCTATTTCTAAAAGGCAAAGTGTCCATCAGACCAGAATGTCTGTACAAATATCTGGATTTGCACGAGTATTGCAATAATTAGACTGTAATAGACTTATTCATTACGTGAAATATAGTTCGGGTAAACTGGAGTTCGAGCCATCGGGTAATCGTGTTCCATTACATATACCTGCCCACTCAGGATCGCACTCTGACCTGAGTAAATTAATCATATAGTGGCAGTTTTTAAATAAATGTATAATTTGTGTTCTATTCGTATCAAAGACACAATTTGTACTGGTTGTGAAAGTTCTTTCAAATGATTTCATCTTGTACCATGGTAAGGTTTTCTGAAATGAAACGATGAAGTAGAAAACTGTTAACGCCATGATGGAGCAATAGTATGTCAGAACTGCCATTGTTGCAATCATGCTGCCGTAACCCACCCTGTTCCAAATAACATGGGAATTTCACCTATTAACATCTCCAAAACTTGTTTAAATAGTCATTCTACTTAGAAAAAGAATCTTGCCCATTTTACCCTTTCAAGAAAGGTGCAAGTTTCCATGCTTTAATTTGACTGTAGGACGTGAATTGGCCCAAACAAAGCTCCAGAAAATAAATAGGTCTTCCAATAAATATTAAAACAATGAAGTATGGAATTAAAAATGCACCTAAATTTAAAAAAACATTTTGAAATAAGTGCGTATAAAAATGTAATTACTGATATATAAATAAATAAACATAAATAATAGAATAAAACAAAACTCACCACCGCCGTTCTCGAAAGCTACAAAAAGTTAAACTTTCATTAATCTACATGATAATGTAATAATACTTTTGAGAGAATCTTTCGAACATTTTGTCTTGAAATTATCCAATTCGTTATTTTCGCCTCACACCAGGATCGTGGGTTCGAGTCCCATCAAGTCCACTAAGTCTCCGGTTGGAAATTAACAATGCCCCAGGTGATGAAGTACCGGTTCGTACAACCCAATTCGGTTTCTGCACTTTTTCTCGGCCGTTTTTTATCCATTTTAACTCAAACTGATGTACTGATCATAATTCAAACTGATTTACTTGGTGTACTGATATAATTCAACAATACAAACGTTTGCCTCCAAATTGCCTCCAAATTCGACAAGCCCTACAAATACCCGTGTAATTAAAAGATGCGGTCTGGTGTCCACAATTTTGAACCGATATGGTTGAAACTTACAACAAACTTACAAACTTGTTAATACACAAGCTTAGAAGCATATTAGAAGTACAAGTAATTTGTTAAAAGTCCGAAATTGGACAAAAATACCAGGGTATTTCAATATATTTTGACCTTTTAACAAATTTACCTACGAAATCATACATGTTTCTACGATTGTATATTAAGTTTCACCCCAATCGGTTCAGAATTGTGGACACCAGACCGTATCCAATATTTACACTAAAAAATCCAGGGTAGTTTTATACTATTTCGGACTTGTAACAAATTATCTGTTCTTCTAGTGTGTTTCCACGCTCGTAATTTAAGTTTCACTCGAAACGGATAAGAAACGGCCGAGAATAGGTGGAGAAACCGAAATTGGGTGTTTTGCGCCCTGCACCTTACCCAATTTTTCCGAATTTTTTTGTGCGAACCGGTACTTTTTGACCTGGCACATTGAAAAAATAACGAATTGGATAATTTTAAGACAACACAGTTTTTTTATGTTCGAAAGCTCAGGAATCTTTTAAAAATTTAAGGAAAGGGAAAAAAATTGTCAACATTAACTGTAGTCGGAAATCAATTTACCTGTAACAGGAAATCTCCAAATATTTCCTAGCAAATAAAATAAAATAAAATCATTGAATGCTCACTTTATATTCTCTACGTTGGTTAAAGGTCAATTGTCGCTAAATCACGCAGAGTGGGCATACAATGATGTATAGTGTTACACTGAAGGCTCTACTCCATGAATACAGACAGAAAAATTACTACATAATATCAAGTAAATTATTCAACACCAAATATACATATATTACTATGCTGCTAAAAAAATCATAACAAAAATAGATTTTAGTCTGAGCAACAAATTACTGTCTTACAAATTATGAAAATAACTAAATTAAATACATATTGTTCCTTGGATTTATCAGAAACTGAAACTTCTTTTAAAACCTTGCATTGATAAACCACACATTCTGATATTAGCAGGTATGGTATTCCAGGTTAAACTCAAATGTATGAGGATTACTTTTTAAAGTACTCAGTTCTAGTCGTTGATACGATTAGAGACTAGAGTAGTCTCCTTTTTAGGTTCCCTTTGCCCTGACTGCAGTCAATTGGGCTTACGGAATTACCCGTTGTCTATGCTTTAGCAAAAACACCGTTAACATAACATCACATAAAGGAAGTCCCATAACCGGAGTCAGTAAATTCAAAAAGCTGTAACTTTTGAAGTAAGAGCAGAGTGGTCTTGACGTTAAGTTTTTTATAACCTACACA
>JABASC010002196.1:0-18736 GCA_019776185.1 Plutomurus gul | reverse complement strand
TTGTAGTGCTTCTCATATGAACCTGTTTCGTAAGCCACATTAAGCATTAATCAATTCATGTGTAAAATATGTATCGATTTACTTATTATTAAGAGTGCATTTGTGCACTCATCGTAAGTATTTAATCAAAGTAATAAATTGCCGTTTTTCTTCTTCAAGAATGTGCTTACTGACTTTACAATTCACGCGAAATGACAATAGCATAATAAGACACAAAGATAGAGTAACAGTAACACATAATAATTAGCCGTGTTAAGTATTAACTGTCTATCACAGCGTGTGGTTTTCCCAGTTAATCCTATTACTGAGGATTGTCCTCCTATGTAGGTATACATATACAAGTTGTTCTGCACTCTATTAAATTTAATAGTTGTGCCAACACAAATGAATACCTATGTAGTAAAGAGAAATTTCTTTTGCACGAATTGAAGAAAGGGAAACTAACCGTTAACTAACCATAATAATTATAGAGTATTAAAATTGCATATTATTAATCCCTATTGTGATTGATATATTTAAGTACCCCTAGAATGTATGTATTGTAGCCAAGAACGCACATATTTTATGTATCATTGCTTCCAGATCAGTGTATGCTTGATGAATCAACAATTACAGCAGAAGCAGGTTAATAAATTTTGACGTTTTTATTATCTCGCAGAATTTGATATTTACAAAGCCAGAAACGCTTGATAATAAATTTCGACTAATTTAAAGATAAGATATTACTAGATTCATTATCAATGATTGTAATAGACATCACAGGTGTGCACAGTGTGCAGTGCAACGTAGAAGTACATTTCATTCGATCGTCTAACATTTAAAACCTATCATACTTGTTGAAATAAATAAATACAAAAGCACACTCGAAGGCCTTCACTCAATCTCACACAAAATTACAATTAATTGGGACTAAGATACTAGTATGATTATCGCAAAACTCTCATAGGACACAAAATTAATTGGTCATTTGAGATATTCAAAAATACAATAAGCAGGATAAATTGGGAAATTTGAGACAAATCTATGAGCAATACATAAATGTAGTAAGTACCGACCGAAGTGATGAACATCAAATTCCCCGGCATATGTAACAGTATAGAAATGACAGAGATACACTAACCAAAGGGTGCAAGTACAAGGTAAAGAAATATATTATCTTGTTGAAGGAAGTTGGTTGTGTCGTTGGTGCTGATATAAAATTCTAATAAACTACCTAGCTAATTTATAGTGAAAGATTAAGTTTCCTAAGCGTTGCTAATTTTGGATGGGAGAGAGAAGCAGACGACTGGGTTTTTTCCGTCGTTCAATCCGTACTGCACGTTCACGCTTACCTATAAATTCATGTAAAATAACTCAAATTAGAGAATTGCATAACCCATAAATAAAGAGGCGGAAAGGGAACTAGGAATATTAGCACTTTTCTTTATAAATTTCTAATGAGTTGGAAACTGTGAGCAGGTGTTTTATGATGTGTATCAAGTCACGCTATGAAATTTAGCATGATAGCATTCTCCCTGCTGCACTAACACAAACTTACACTGTGTACTACATAGCTGGGAGAAACTTTCTGTTTCCCCAAGTACTCTGGGTAAAAGCTTCCAAATGCTATTTGTAAGGATAGTGCTAATAATACTAACAATAAAGTATGACATAATTTATATGCATGTTGACTTACTGCAGGGTATGTCTTAAGAATTGGGAAAGTGTTCGAGTAAGTGTACATCTCTCCGGCTAAAAGTGGACATCCTTTCGATCCGTCGCTCTTCTTGGTAATGTCTTTGCAAGCATTAGCTCCATGAACTTCTCTGAATGGAACGCGAATGATTCCGATTCCTCCGAAAACGTTGGTGGTCAAAGTGTCGTACTTTTTATCTTAATTAAATCAAATAACAAGAAATTCTTTAGGCCATTTATAGTTTTATCCTTTTGTTTACTGTTCCTTGAAACTCCTAATTAGCATCGTTATCTAATATACTTTTATCCTAACGAGCATACATGTCAGATTTCTTTCACAGACTTGCTGATATACGTATCTAAGAGTCAGACCATTATACACCATTTTCTCAGCATTTTCCCAGAATTATGCAAGAGTTAATGGTAGTCGAAAAATTAGTCCAGCCAACCAATGAAGAAAAACTTGGTTTTGTCTACGTCAACACGAACAAACGTAAACAATGAAGTCAGTGTAATATTTCTGGGAACTCTCGGACGACTGCATAGGTATATAAACTTCTTTCAATTCCAAGTCGTATTAATCTCATTTGAAGAACACAGTATGGGTTCGTAAAACTTACCAACATTTATAGAGCCCAACTAAATTTACAGAATGCATACGAAGCACTATATGTTTACCTTGCTGATGTTGAAGATGTACTTAATGTATTCAATTCAAATACGATATATATAATGGATTCTCAAAGAGTTCCATGTAACAATACCACGTTAAATTTCGTATTATTTTCTATTAGTTTAGCAGACTCTATTTTTCGCCCCTTTCCTTATAAACATGGAATGAAAGTGGAAGAAAAAGTTTGGAAATTCCTTCAAGACTTAACATTTAAGTGGTGACATGTTTTATGATAGTGATAGTAAGGTCGTCAAACTTGCACTGAAGTTTTACTGGAGATTTTGTGTTGGAGAGTGCTGCACGGGGTGTTTTATTGTAAAGAATCCATTTGGTGACACAGAT
Source organism: Plutomurus gul (assembly GCA_019776185.1). NCBI lineage: Eukaryota > Metazoa > Arthropoda > Collembola > Entomobryomorpha > Tomoceridae > Plutomurus > Plutomurus gul. Next base: position 16,047 of record JABASC010002196.1, on the reverse strand, counting down.
TCAACTATTCATTAGTTTTACGTCAACATCTAACTTTTTGGCGACTACTAGCGATGGTTAAAGCTCTGGTACGTTTATCCATTCATGTGTACGAAGTATCTTAACTTGATAAAAACTACACTCTATCTATTGATGTTTGTATCTAGTATCTGCTAAGAATGCAGCGATTGTTTGGCCGGAAAGTATTCACTATAATATAAAATGTATTGAAAAACTCGATGCATTGTGAATGTTTCTTTGTAGTACTTATTATACTACTGTCAATAGTAGACAGTAGACATGGCTGTACAAAGTGATTTGCCTAAGAAATACTCAAGTTATATAAGGGGTGTCCCGATGTAAACAGCAAAATTGGATTTGAAAGGAAATATAAAGTTATTTTGAGTATTTTCGAAATTGACTTTAGATCAATGATAAATTCTTTACAAGTGCAAGTATCGAATGATATGAAATTTGACTGTTGTGAGGTCTAGGATGAAAATCATCTGTCGCCATTCCCTTTTTAAAATACCAACCCACCTGGAATGAAGTCGAATTCAATGGTAGTAGAATCTCCTTTCTTCAGCTTACATGGAGCATCTGCGCAATCACTCACTCGGACATCTTCTATTTTGGCGGAACCGAAAGATCCTTCACGGGGTCCAAGAATCTCTGCAACAATTAAAAATCCCTTTTATTACCAGACTTTACTTTCGTTTGTTTCTCATGCGAGAAAGAATTGCTTTGCACTTTATTACCACTGCTTAAGCTCAAACCAATAAGAATTAGTAAACAGAATCAATATTAAATATTGATAAAATATAGTATACTCAATACTCAGTTGCAAATTGCAATAGTGATTCTACTTCTAGGCATTTTTCATGCATCCGCCTGTTTGTTACAATGATACGATTCAACTGCTTTTACGTATATCGTACTTGTATCGCTTTTACGTATAACAACAGCGACTAACGTTTAGAATTCCTTTGTTTGGCGACAAGACAACTGACAACAATATTCAATCGATCAGTGCGACACTGAATCTCCATGCACATTGTGCATGGGCTTACATCGAAAAGTCTAAGCAATTTCGTCTTTTCCCCCTCCAAATTGGAACTTGAAGAGTTGGGAAAACAAGAAAGAAAATAAAGAAGGGAGCATGTTAGAGGGGAAAAGATCTATATTAGAATTTCCCCGCTGTGTGGCCAAAATATCACGTCAAAAAAAGCACAATAATAAGTACTAGTTAAGATGAGATGATGAGATGGTGCAAAGAGGAAAGACATGGAAAATGCTGCAGGTAACAAACAAGACTTGAGAGAGAGAGAGAGCCGACGAAGAAAGGAAAATTCAGTTGGCAATTTCTTTGTTCATAAGTGACTAGCCGAGTATGTATTCTGGATACTAGTTTCGAGTCCGCTAGTCACCACACTTCAATGGCTACATGAAAGTGTGTAAAAAAAGAGATAAAAAGGACGATAAGGTAACATCCATCAGCGTTTTTGCACAAGTAAACGAACGGCAGATTTTGTGCTTGTCTGAATGTCTGGTTGGTGTTAAAGGAAACATTCGAGGGGATTTCTCTCGCAGCTCTCATCATCACGTCTAAGAAATTGCTCTGGTACAGCAGACGCAGTTATAGCCCTTGTGCACGAGTAGTTACATTACAGTTGTTGGCCTTATGTATGTACATGCACACTAACAACTAAAGGCAAAAGTCGAGTGGCAGACACAAGTCAAGCCACCCGGGTAAGAAAATACGAAAAGTAGCAGCCATTATATTGATGGCTCAAACTACATGCTTCATTTCAACTTGTTCTCCTTCTAGCAAACTGAAGCACCGAGCAGATCTTCTAGAGTCTGACTTGCACTTCAACAACACTAGTCGGCCCTTTGCACGCTCTGAGACAGTCAAGTAAATTCACTGCCCTTACTAAATGATCATTCCATCCTTAAACATTCTCAAGTTGTTTAATTTGACTCTTTTTGCTCAATTCCGGAGATTAAGACGAGATTATGAGTGCATAGCACTTATTTTCCTATCACTGCCTACTATAATAATTCTCTCAACTTGTGCTCACAATTAGATGCGTTCTACTTGTAAAACATAGTTTGCACCAGGCCCACAATTCTAAATATATTTACTCTGTAAGAATCGGCTGTCATTATTTATGCCTACTATAAATACATTCGAATATTTCCTGCAACCGCAAAGTAAGTGGAATTTGACTCTCACATTGCATTAGCACGAGTTTCTCTGTGTGTGTGAACGAGGAAGAAGCTTGGCAGAGGGAATTCATTCAAATTATTATTACTGTTATTACATGGTTATTATTGTGAAGACCACCTGCGTAAAGGCTGTTCATCACTAACAATAGCTTTGATTCAAAGTAGGTGGCACACACACATAATGCAACGTTTGTATAATATCTGTGGCTAACGTTCAACCTTAATGTCCTCCGTGTACTATCCTGTACAAGTGCCCAGGATGCCCTTATAGTCGAATAAATTATTTTACTCTTGCTGCCCAATCTAAAATGTTCGAATAGCAAATTACCACACAGACCTTTACAAGACACGACATGAACAACATGAAGCGGCAAACTTTTCCATTCCGCTTGCAGAAATATTTCGCTGGAAATTCCCAATATACTTTTCTCTCTCTCTCTCTCTCAATGTGTGTACACGGTGTGCACACACACACACACAGAAATGAAGATACATATTCCACCACAAACATAAAACAAATTCCCCTACGGACTTGTTGTTGCTGTGCAGTGTGCTGTGTAGTCATACTACTATTACTACTTACTACCTAGCACGCTGTACTGTAGGTACTCATGTCCATCTCTCGCTCTTTTGTGCTTTCTAGTGGGTTTTAGTTTATATTGCTTTCGCTCCATTGGCCTGTAGGAGATTTATGGGAGGTCATGAAGAGCTAATTGCATATGGTCCGGTCAAAACCTGAGCCGGGTAATTCGGCTGCCCGCTAGATTCCAGCAGACCGAATGTTTAGATTAAATGCCTTGGCTTCCTCTTGGCCTCTCTTGCACGCGGTTGGCTGAGTGTTAAAGTGTCTGATCTTCGAAGCAATATTTGTGTTGCTGCTGTCTGGACTCTCTGTTTGCCGGCTGGCTGTGTGCTAGTGAGCTGGAAACGATGTGGAGTGAACTACAGTGGCCTTTTTATGCACACGATAATTACCTCCTCTAATAGCTCATTACTCACACCACAGCAGAAGCAGCGCGAGAGAATTAAACCTTTTACTAATCGTCTTCCCGTTTACATTACATTATTAGTTTACTACTCGGAAAACCGACAACCCGCTTTGCTGACACGAATGTGCACCGCTTCCCATTCCACCAATATGTGTATATGTACGTAGTAACTATTAATATATCTAATCAACCAGTTAGAACCTCGTACGATGGGCTAATAAATACTGTTGTGGGGTGGAAAGGCACACATAGCAAAGATAAGTGGTACGTAAATCGGAAACTAAATTTTCCTACTTTGGAAATGTTGGCAAGTTGGTTTTACAGATAGGTCTGGCCAGCGAGTTCCGAACACTTTACGGTATTTGTGGTTGAGAAAATTGATATAGTCTCTAATAATGTAATAATAAGGAGAATAGAAAATTACTTTGTTCAAATATTCGAACCGATACGCAGACGTGAACGGCAATTTACTGCCCGTTTCTAATTTTGGTGGAAATTCTATAATTCATAACTAAATAACTATACAAGACAAGAGTGGCTACATACTAGCAGTAGAATTTTATGTTGAGCAGTCGTGCCATAGTGTATGTAAAGCTTGTATACTATTAAATTACATTACTGCTTGAGATATGGCAGGAGGGATATATAGTTCATTACTGCAACATTTACATATTATATTATTAGTTGGAGATTTGAATTACAAGAGATGCATAATCACGTGTATACGTATATTATGAACATATCTCCAATTTTCTACAGTGCACAAGCCAACTGCGATCTGCTAATAAGCCTACTTTATCTATTCACCAAACAGCTACTGTGGAAGGCAAACCACTCGAGACGACTGAATGCTCTCTGTGAGTACGTTGAAAATGTAGAGCTGCCGATGAGCTCTCTCTTGTGCAATCCGGTTTTCCTATTGAATATTAGGTAATTTGGGAGAACAAAAGACGCTGTTAATGATAAGCTACCAGTACTTGGATTAGGCTAATCTACCTTATTGCAGTAGTGGCATATTAACACGAGGAAACTGATTTGGGTCTTTCTGAATATATTATAAATGAAAATTCTGTAGTTCTTATGTATTCCCTAATATACGATTTATTGCAATTGAAATTGTGGGCAACAGTAATTATTTCTGCACGCACATTGATGGTTGGTAAAAGAAAAAAAGGTCGTGTAAAATTGCATGGTAAATAAAAGGCAAAGACAATTCTGCAATGCATTTACAGTAGAAATTAAAATTATGATTGTTTTACCTTTGCACTTGTCAACGGAGACAGCGGCTGCAAGGGCGCTGCAGAGGAGCACGGCACCAATGTACTTGATCATGATAAAGCTCTTGGGAGAGTTTCTTGTATGGAAGAAAATTTGATGGACTTTTATGAGATAAGTGGAGCGATACAAATGTGTGTACCAGTGGGAGCGACTGTCGTCAATCAACTTCTTCTTATGTTCTTAGACACTGTCCTGTCTTGTGATCTCCTTATATTTATTTGTTGTGAAAGTGGGGTTACTGGTACAATGAGAAACTCACCTGCTCACAACAATCAGGGATTAGCTGATTGTTATATGGAAATATAAGAATTGGGAACCTCTGCTGGTGCTAGGGATATCTTATTTTCTCATGTCCATGTTATGTGGTGGATGACAGGGCGAATTTTCAGTGTAATAACAACAATAGATAATAAATACAAGAGAACGGCAGACTAGGACAAAACAAATGGCATAAGGTGTAGCAGGTAATAATGGTATAATCTTTTTCGTTCCCTGTGTGTACGTAGAATGTTAATTTCTTAGCTAGCAGAATATGAACATCAATGCAAAGCATGCAAAATTAGCATGTACCTCAGCGAACTCATTGTGTATTTTCTTATCCCATTATCTGGTTCCTAAGGTAGCTGTGAGAGTTTTGCTATCATTATTGCATTGTGGCTGCTTAGAAACTACGCAGATGTGCTAATGCGACCGTTTCTTCCCACAGATTCCCAACAATACTCAATACACTAAAAAACGCACAATGGAGGGTGAAATTATTATTGAGGATTACATGTGTGATGTAATCTATTTTTCTATAACCAGTAATTTGACCATCAAAAATATCGTACACTGGACTGGACACAAGTTTATGGGTGGAAATGCCATGCTGTCAGTCAGAGGTACGTCGTGCAAGAATCATTGGGATGGACAACATTTTGGCCATAGACAAAAAGAAGTTTTAAAAGATGTTTCTTAAGGCTAGCCGAAGTAATTATGTGTTTTCCATTTAATGAAGCAGTGTGAGGTTTCAATACTAACAAGACACATACTAAAATAAATGTATGCTATGTAGTATGTAGTGTTTGAAAAAACGCAGATCCCTTGGAGAATCTTATCATTGTAATCGCCTAAAGGACAAACAGTTGGATATCATGTAAAATGTTCTCCAAGGAGTGGATGATTGTTCCTTGCATTATGGAAGGTAAAGGCTAACAGTCCATTAGTATGGAAGCAGATAGCCAATAAGAACATATTATTGCATGCCGTCCTCTGTGGTATACATTTGCAGCATGTACACTTATATCCATAGGAGGAATAAAATGAAATAATCCATCACTTTTACATATACATGTATTGTGCCATAATGTAAAACGAATGCTGCTGAGTCACACGATTTGATAACGCATGCATGAATATGTATACACACATAACTATTTAAAAAATCTATATACAGTATATGCAGAAAACATCCACATGCATTTACCTGTATAGTATAGTCTTATATAATATGGAAACTTGTGTATATTTGAGGAAGTGCCCAGCCTTGACAACGTTTCAGGATAGGTCAACAGGCCTCGAAGCGTCATTCGATGATTCTACAATGTATTGTGGCAAGCATTAAGTAGCTGCTGTGTACATAGGCTAAGCGTGTGCATTGTTGACGTATATACTTTGAATGTGAATAACGTGCAAAAGTAACTTCACGCAGACAATAGCATTGACAATTGGCTTGCTTAGTACAGAAGAGTATATATATATATTAGTCTCATCCAGTTAGTATCATGTATTATTATGTAACTGGCTGTTCATATAAGTTTTGTTACGTATGCATCAGCTAAGGTCAAATCTCATACACAGTCAAAATCGCTGATGAATCGTGGTAATGGATAAAAATATGCTTGGGGTGCAGACACTTTGGACTCATAAAATTGGTGTGAGTCAATGCTTGAAAGTGTATGGCGGCAATAAGGATATACAGAAATTGTACTGTGTAGCACAATTATTCCACAGTGTGTACACTAATCTAACCAAATCAATTCTCCATCAACAATACTTTGAAACGCATTGAGAAAGTCAATGGATATGGACTGTTACTACTTACTAACAATTAGAGGTGACTTTGGACTGACTCTCGTAGAGAACTATTTTGTCTTGCCGCTACTCGTACCTAACGAGTTACTATGTGGTGCTTAGTTAGTCATAATGATTGGAGTAGGCACTCGTGCACTTTACTAGAAAAACTACTTCCTATACATCATTTGAACTTGTAAAAACAGGAATAAAAGGCAAACATGCTCACAAAAATTGAGGATAAATGGAAAACAAACAGAAAATCTTTTCAGTAGCAATGGGTCATCATTAACACTTTCAATCCACCGTTCACGGTCAGAGTCAATGGCAAACATTGATTATTTTACACACTTTGGCCACAATTTGATGATTATTCGCGTGTTTGTGAATTTTTCACATGAAAACGATGGTTAGTTCCGCATACGACGTTGCTGTCTATTCTCAGAGCTGCTAATGAATTTTATTTTTAAGTAAACGTCTTCAACTGGTGGATTGGGAATACTGGGTAGTAAACGCTGTTGCGATTATAAAGATCAAAGTTCACGTCCTTTGGCTAAAACTTTTCTACGTGGTTTCCACAACCCCAATGCTATTTATTTAAATAAGACTAGATTCACATCTACATTTTGTGTACACGGTACATTACTAAATTGGTGGGCTGTAAATGTATTCATGGAACATGGGCATTAGTGAGTACATTAGCTCCGTAATATTATTGTCCTGGGAGGGGAGCCACAGAATTACTTATTGTAAGCGTTACGCAATTACATAACATAATAATGTAACAAATATTGTGCTATTAAGTCAATCTAAGAACTTCCTTTGAGATCTCCGTGTTCCAAGAACTTGTCTAGTCCTTCAGTTACTCCTTTTGTAGAGAGCCATTTAGTTTACATAATATTTGCTGATGTCAGTTTCTTACAAATAAGGAAACTTGCAGCCATTCTACTCACTACAATATACGTCCAATGCATTACGATATATTATAGCACTTACATAGGAGCAGCTAAAATTACTACAAAACTTAGCAACTAGAAATAATATGACTCTGTCTAGTATACAAAACTGCATTGAGAATTTTCATATTCCATGGCTGTGTCTGTGTCTGTCTTTGCATAAGATAAACAAAAGCATCATGCATTTGTGTGGAAGTCATTACTGGTACATGGGAAACATCTTTCATGTTGCTTGCCGTTCTGTGTGTCTTTCATTATTCCGATTTCTGTTCGTGGACCAGAATACAGTCATAGACGATACCCCAATGTGGTTTGAGCTTGTATGTACGTGGAAACAGCAAATACTACACAACAGTGCAGACAACAAAGCAATTCAGGCACAAACGTATAAAACAAATATAATTCAGAAACAGAGGAGGTTGTAGTTTTGTTTGGAGAGTTGTTTGTTGACTATTTACGGAGGTAATGGGTCTTTTCCCAACTTTGCCCAATTCCTCCCATTCTTAAATAGAATTTCAAACTGGTTGTTAGGAAGTACAAACAACTAAGCTGCATTTAATGCATTATAGACAATCGTAATACAATAGGCGGTACTACATACTACATAGATGAGATGACTTAATAAAGCCAAAATTATATGCAGACGAGAGACCATGCGTATTTAGTTAGTATTCTACAAATATTTAACTGTGCACTGCTTCGTAACGATAAGCAATGTTATATAGGTATCTATTAAGTGTTTCTACATAGTAGAAACAAAACAAGGCATAATCGGTCTATAGAGAATGTACAAAGGATATTGCATGATTATTGTTTCAAAGAAATATTTTATGACTTAAAGAGAGAAAGTAATTTTACGTCTTCAGGGACTGTTCCTGTATTATTCAGAGAACAGAAAAGGTCGAAGGTGTTTGAAGGTGAGTCAAACTATCGAATGAAAATACGGAAGTATAGTAAGGTGCTTTCTCAGCACTCACCGAACGTTCAGAGCTAAAAATAGCATGCATGTTATATCTTATAACTACGCTTGAAGAATTATACCAATGAGAAATTAATGAGAAATCCATTGAACGCATTACTAAAAAATTCCAAACAAGGTCACCGTCTTGAACGTATTTATGCACTTGTTTTGGGTTTTGCTTTAAAGTCTAATTGATATAAATTCGATTTTTAAATTGATCAGGTAGATACCTTTCGAACTCTCTCTCTCTATGTCTTGTATAGTTTGTATAATAAAATATGGTTCATTACATACTATTGGCTTAATTGCATTTTATTAAATTTGTATTGCCTATACAGTGACCACAGCACAAATAACTTATCACTGCTGGTAGTCCTTACAGGGTGCTAGTATGTGATTGGCTACAAGGTAAGATGTGCTTGGTTGGTTAGGGTTATATTATACCAAGTGGGGGTCCTGCGATTACTGCCCCCTAATTCAACATCAAACCTTAATTACATTAAAATGTACATTTAAAAATATTTATAATTATTAAATAGGTATTAACTTCGGTCAAGAGGGCAGCGGTGGATAGAATGGTCACTTGTCTATTTTCCTTTCATTGAGATGCTTCTATATTTATTTTGCCTCCATACATATGCATACATAGTGACAAAATATTCTTGAAAAGAGGTATTAAGAGGTAAAAAATATTAGAGGTATTAAAGATCAACAACTCGTTTTTATCTGGTAATTGCTTGCCGGATCATGGGTAGAGGTGCTCTGCTGAAAGAATTTTACTCGTAACTACTAATTGCAGTTAAGCATTATTAGACCGTTTAATCTCATAGTTTCCTACTCCATTTTATTTAGTTTGAATGTCAACGTGCACTGCAATGTTGACTCAATTTTGCAGATGGCTGGATTAACGAGAGTTTGTTCACACATTATTTTGTGCAAAATCAATGTAACTAACATAATAATCACTCCGGCTCTTTTACTACCATTACTTTTAGTAAATGTAATAAATGATTCAGTAAATCAGTTACAATACAATATACCACATCCACAGCTATAGTACCACGTACTCAGCACAATCGTCTAAAACAAACAGTCGCATACATTGCAATCTGTTTCGTCTCGACCTCGACTTATGTCAGTCATGTCATAGAAGAAACACCTGCGCTGTTGCTTATCTGTCGCTATCAGTAAGCAGTAGTATTGATGATAAATTGCACGTGCAGATTGTCGAATTTGACATTTGAACTGCATCCGAAGAAAAATATATATAACGAATTCATTTTTAAATGCTACGCAAGTACGCATGTATCGAAACAATAATTGTCTTTAAAACTAATTATTCCATCAAACATAGCACGTAAATTTATAATTTGCCCACAAAATGTTTAACGTATTTGCAATCATCGTATCCACCATAATTTTTGGAAATGTTGTGTCAGCAGGGGTAATGCCGCTCATTAGCTGCCCTGGTGAAGGTACTATCGTGAATAGGCTTATATGAAAAGAAATATCACATCGCTCATAACAAAAATCTAAAACTTTCAGGACCGTAATGTGTATAAGCACAAAATTCCTGAAAATGAAATTTTAATTTTTCAGTGACAACTGGTGAACTTGTACATTTAATCATCCCTGATTGTGATTGGCCACCGTGCGTTCTGCGAAAAGGACGCACATACGGAGTGGAAGTTGACTTCGAAATCCGTAAGAAAATAAATTTTCACTACACGACCGTTCGTTCAGCGTTAAAAAAGTTTCATAAATATGATAGCACGCGATGCCAACGATCTTATAAATATGTTGAATTATTAAAAAAATTAAGCAAAACTATCTTTACTTTACACTTTCTATCTAACGAAAGCTACGCTTGTTGTATTGTAAAACAAACTTTAGATAGATCAATTTACAGACTAAATTAATGTTGAAACACTTGTGATGGAGGTATTTGCTAAAACTAATTTGTATGTTTGATATAATTTGTAAAAATATTTTTTTTCTTATAAAAAATCTAATGCTAACAATCTCACAACTAAGGTGCGTTCATAGATTGTGACACTAGTATATTATTATTACTAGTAAAATTCATTGACACAAAATTTGATTTTTTAAATTCCTATAACTGAACATTAGCATGCAATATGTATTTAAATTGTTGACTTGTTGACATCTTTGTAATCTTCCACCCAAGGTTTACGTGTTGGTTTATATTTTAGGCGACATTCATTAACACTCCAAGGTAGTGGGGTGTGTGGGGGTATGAGTGTTTTACTCAGAGCAGGAGTAGTTTAGTACTAACCTATACCAAAGGGACAATAGTCTGTGAGTGTTTTGCGTTACGCGGTTATTGATTCCTCCCTTTTTTGCGTTACGGAGGGGTAGGGTTAGGTTAGGAATCTACGATTTTGCATTTAATTACATACTTTATGAACCCCCCTTATTTTTCATGTGAATTGTTCGAAGCGGCTGAGTAATGAAATGTCGCCAAGTTATCTGTTCATGGTCACACCCAACAATTGCCAGCGCATAATTACGTTATATGTATGACAACGCATATATTGCAGTAAACAGACAGATTTAATCGTATCCTCAGCTTCCAACCTTATTATACGAAATTTCATTCTGCTTAAAATTTACAGGGAGTGATACAAGCCAACTTGCTGTACAAGTAACAGGGAATGACATAGTTCCTGGAATTGAATTACCATGGAATGGTGTAGGCGTTAATGGCTGCACAGATATGTTAATTGGTCGCTGTCCACTCTATGAATATGACTACGTGACATACGCTGTCAACTTGCTCGTTCTGCCAGCCTATCCAAACGTAAGCATTAGATTGTATACTTGTACTGGTTTTCCTATATTAAATGCAGTATTATTTAAATAAGTTTACCGCATGGCCATCGGTAGCTTTTCATGTATAACATCCTACAATTGGTCAGCATAAGACAACGTAAACGCAACAACATTCAAAATTGTTGTATTACCAAAATTTCCAGGTGGATCTTACAATAAAGTGGCGAATGCGAGACCAGAATGGTACTATGATTTGGTGTTTTATGCTACCAGCATCAATACGGCCGGACAATTAAATACAAATACAATCCATCTTTCCAAGGATACAACTTCACTAGTCTATTATAAGTACAGACCCTAAAATAAAGACGATTCTGAATTTATTTATATAAATGTTCAAATAAACAAAATGTTAAATAAGGCAAGTGATTTTTATGCATTGCTTTACGAATATGTATTTCGTGCCTGAAGTCCTTGAAATCATATACATAAATTGGACTTAAATGATTCCGTCTGCGAATTGAAAGCTGTGTATCACAGTACTTCTCTTTAGGTTAAATTTATGAGTTTAGGGATACCACATCGAGAGAAGAAAGTTATTTTTTTTAAAATATTTGAGCTGTAGGTCACATCCAATTTAAGACTATTAAAATCTGCTAAAATCCATAAATTAATCTGTAGCTTTAAGTTCCATTTAGGTTTCCTTGTCGTCAGTTGCGCCAGTAAATCGGTCAACTGAGCTTATTTTGGTATGTGCAAGTAGTATTTGAGAGTCTACTGACCTGTCAACTCTAAATAGAATGTTCTCGTCCAGTTTGTCCACACACCGTTGACATTGTAAACGAGAGAAGATAATCGGACTACAGCGTAAGGTTGCATCTCATGCACACCGTTCCTACATACATAGTCCCGTACAAAGGTACGGCTAGGAATACATATTTATATTTATGTATATTTATATACATAAATATACTGCAACATTGAACCAATTTTTAGGTATATGTATATACAGTGCTCCGATTTGCATGCGTATTTCGATGAATTCTACATTACAAAAACCTTTCCTCTTGAATTTGCATTAATTTTATTGAATGTACTACTTGTCTGGAATTTATCTGTACCTTGTCTGGAATCTGTACATAACAGTCTACCAATAAGTCTAGTTGGTTTACATTTTCTTGGGAGATTAGGGAAATGTGGGGGTACAGACAAGGTTTAAGATGCTTATTTTTTTTGAAATAGTCCCTGTCCTTACGGTCCTAGTCTAGTAAATGCATTCTCAAAGCAGCTTTTCAATAAATCAAAATAGTTGTCTCACTTTCTATAATAGAAAGGTAAAATTGCATCTGAGACTCTTTTCCGTTTATGTAAGTAAGCCTTCTTGACCTTCTGATGTGACGATAGTTGGTCGTGCAACAACGACTCGGTTTCTTTACTCTTTAAGTTTGATCTCCTAATACATAATTCATTAGTTAGTTACTTTATTTGCATCATTATTGCATTCAGCTTCAGCCTATTTTATTTGTCCTGTTCTTCTGGCATAATATAAGCGGCCTATCAATTGAAAACAATGAAATAATTCTCATTTCTCTATCACAAAGTAAAGGAAATTGCATTATTGATAAAAAAAATTATCAATTCAGTTATTATTCATTTTCCAGACAGTAGCGCGTATTGTATGGAAAGGCCAAGATGATAGAAATGATAAAATATTTTGTTCGTATGTGTCCAATATATACAGTAGAAGTCAAGTAGTTGCTCGCCAGATAACATGAACTGTTTATACTTACATTTACATCTACAAATACAACTGCCAGCACCATACCATCGAATGGTTTTGATCAAGTGTGAATCTCTAAGAACAAGGAGTAAATTCGGAAAATAGATAGATAAGGACTGATTTATTTACACATTTTGATACGAATTTACGAGATATTTAGTACAAAATTATTTAATATATATAATTTTACCTCTTTAAACTTCACTTAGTGAAATAATAAAACACATTATATTAGACCGTTATTCTAAATCTTTTTCCCGTCAATTGTGATTGTGAACCAATTGTTTCAATTTTTTGCACACAAATACGAAACAGTCGGCGCTCGATACGGAACTTATTGTCCAAACGGTTGTAATAACAATGCATCTTTCACTCACCCTAATTTTTGTTTCAGTATTTACCGGTAAAGAAAAGTTTGTGATTTGCAAATTTTGCAATTGCTTATTCGCATGCATGCACTTTAACATTTTAACACGTGTATATCATAAATTGACGGTTTATTCGTATATCACGTATATCATACATTGTGCTAAATGACTGAGGCTTTTTTCCTAGATTTCTCAATGGGATTACAATGCTTAAAATGTAAAGATGTAATACCGGATACTTCTTGCTTCAATTTGAGTGCTGTATCTCGTAAAGAATGTTCAGAAAACAGTCACTGTTACAAACAGTTGGTGTATTATTCAATCAAAACAGATTCAGGTAACTCAATTGAAATGCTTTAATTACTTTGTTTGGTTGCTCCTCCTATGTCGTAAGTCTATATGTTGTTCTACTACTATTGATACCATACGCTCACAAGCAGATCATCATAAGAAACCACATTTGCACCTCTGATCGTGTTAATTGGTAAAATTGTGTTTGACTGTATCAGGATCTGAGGAAAAACCTCTCGTGGAAAGGGGCTGCAAAGAAGTAAATGTAAGCGAAGTTGACAATGGATGCCAATTCAGAAACCGAGTGAGTCCTCCATACGAAGGTATAATATGTACGTGTTCGACATACGACTTCTGCAACAACGGAGAAAGGTGCACACTTGGATACACTATCTTAACATTTGCTGTTGTAACATTTTTGTTTCACTAAGTTGTCTGATTTTATGTAAATCGTGCTGAAAATGTGCAGACCAGTGATTATTTTTGAAATAAAGAATGTCTTCCTCGGACAATGTACGTGGTATCGTGGACCACGAATACGTGGAACCAAAATTAAAAATCAAATGCAGTTCAGGAATTCCGAACCAAAACGAAAGGAATTTAGGAAAGCCAAATTAATGTACTTACACAACCATACTTTTTAAATATCTTGCATAAGCATATTTAGAGCAATGGGAGACACTATAATTTTGGGTAAAATCATAGATATCTAATGTATGGTAAATTCATCAAATATATGAACTATTGTAATCAAGTATCTATTTTTAAAAGTGCATTGTTGACAGTGCTGAGTAGCACAAAACGGATTTGAAAATCATTAAATTATACAGTGAATGGTAGTGCAATGTCGTAGGGGGAGGAGGCAACAGGGCAATGAGGGCAACACCCTATTTTAATTGAGGTAAAGTGTAAAGTTGGAGGTCCACAAAGGATGTCTAAATATTTCAAAAGGTTCGTAGTAGTTTTTTAAGTCCTATTAGTAATGCAAGGGTTGTTCATGTCCAAGAATGTCGGCAAAAAATCGAGATTTTTGGACCCCCTCTCGGGGCTCAAAGCTGACGTGAACCCGATCCCTAACTTATCTGTATTAAATTCCTCCGTCTAAAAGGGGGTTAAAGTTTAACTGTTAAACCCCCTAAATCTAGCTGTGCCTCCTATGGACATTGTAATTGAAATAATCACAAATACCTTTAAGCAAATCGGTTTATAATTACTTCTTGACCTCAATTATCTTGTTATTGCACAACACTTTCCCCGACCAAAAAGGCATGCATCTGCTTCTCTCGACTTTTTCACGCAACATCATCAAGACTAAGATGAGACATTATTATAAATGAAATGATTTATAAGCGTTTTAGCTTGCACCAGTATGACAATAAATCATTTATAATGTCTTGATTCATCTGTAGCATCAGCATCAACGTTTCAATGGACACAATAATTTGTTAAAAAAAATTATGAATAGTTCGATTTCATTCAGAGAAAGATTGAGTGTGAGATTCATAAAGGTACTAGTACTACGTGAGAATCCTAACTTTTTAGACTACACTTTACACTGCACTAGGCTTGACTAGGCACTAAAGGCTACAGCATATGTAGGTTTTCTTATTGTTAGAGAACGAGAGTAAGAAAGCATGTGACTATTAGTCAGTAGCAAGGAACCCGGTTTGCAGTGTATGGCGGTGTTATTCGCAGAGTTTAATTTATAGTAAATACAGTAGAAACAATTGAGTGTATACAAAACAGTAGTTTGTCCAAATTTTGAACATTAAGTGGCAGTATGCTGACATTGGATCCACACACAGAGAAAAAGACTAACAAGGAGTATAAGTGAAACGGGTATGAAATTAAATGTGACGAGATTTGTTTAGTGAAATTGTGACTGATTGTGAGTGTGAAAGACTAGCCATTAGTCAACAACTCACGTTTATGACTCATTTAAAATTTGACGTGCAAACGACGAGCCACCAATCAGTTGTCATCAAGGATTTCAGCATGACGTGAAATCAAATCGTAATAATTTTTTAGCAAGGTTAGCCATTTGAAATACATTTCATGTTATGTCATCGTTTGCGGCGCTGTCAATTCGTAGTATAAGAAAAATAAGGCTGGATTAATCACATCACAACATTAGCATTAGCAATATTAGCAAGGTCGTATTATGAATGAGTAACTAACAAATGCCGATGACTAATCCCGTTTTGTCGAGATTAGTATTAGTATTACGAGATTTAAGCAATTCTAACCGTGCATTGTCTTAGTAGTCGTGTATGATTTATGTTTTGAAATAAAAACATTCAACCGATATCTGTTGTAGTTGTGTACGCCACAAGTGTCAATTTGTGTTTACCCTACTAGTCTTAAGTCTTAA
>JABASC010002195.1:0-18736 GCA_019776185.1 Plutomurus gul | reverse complement strand
TATGTCGTATATTAGTTATTGCACCAACGATAGTCGTGTGAGAAGTGGTTATTATAACAGTTGATCTCATATACCATGTTTCTGCTGGAAAATTACTGGTACTTGGCCAAAATATTTCTATTATGGCATCGTGTATGTGCCACTTTGGATCTTCAGTAGCACATTCTTATTACTTTCACCGCGGGGAGAGACAGAAATTAGTTAAGTAGGCTACTTACAGAGCATCGAGAAGAAGCATGTTGATGTTGGCTTGGCTCTGGCCATCAGCACGTGCCAAGGACATTTGTTAGATTTCAACATGGTGTAATTTATACTTCCTTTGCAATTATCACAAAGAAAAACATTTGCAGCTAAATCCTAAGAAAATATTATAAATATTACGCCTTTAATATCCCTCAAAGTAAATTATTCTTAACGATTCCAACAGTAAGCTTAAGACAGCTTACTTAAAAACTTTCCCAAAGGAATTTTCCCAGAAATGTACACTGATCTAAATTGAATTACTTTGTACACATAGTGCAGTACAAAGGAGGTCTGCATGTTGCCTTTTCTTTAATTTAGATAAAAGTCCAGTGTTCTTCTTTCTTTCTGCCCATTTATTTGTACACTTGTAAGTTACAATTAGAGTATTTATACAATCTGTGCACTTAATACTCCTTCGTATTAGCGTTTAAGACGCCTCGCCTAATATGCTTCTTATTCACTTTTGAACTTTTACTCAAAAGCTCTTTACTATTCGTTTTAATTGGTTTTCCCAAGTGCACTTAAGAAAATGCAAGCAATTGAGTGTTTGTTATTGACATTTCAATGTTCACGTTGAACTTGTAATTAGTTCGGCCAAGTTTTAGTTCAAAGATGTTCTCAGTTGCAAAATTTTCGTATAAGAAGGCTTAGGGGAGAATGTTGATACAGCGTGGGATTGCGTCACACAGGCTTCGCCGTACATGTATGCCTGCTCACGGCTCTCCCTTCCTAAAACGCAATCCTCAGAAACGATCTCTTTCTCGAACCGTGTTCACTTTCCGTTATAATGGCTACAATCTATGTTTTCTCGGAATTACAGAACAATTCACAAAGACAAAACAGGTACACAGTATATAGACTAGTGTAATATTTACATGTGCACTTGCATGAATAATTTATAATGTAGTAGGTACTTACACATGACCCACTATTCCTTTCCTTCGTGGAATTTTACACTTACGGTTACATAATTTAGCCAGAGACAATCAATTTAACTTTTTTTCATAAAGTAGGCAGGTTGTTCTCAAAATGACAGCTCTTACGACTTGTGTAATATACTTGGTGAATAAAGTGCCCGATTTTTATAGTAATTATGAATATACACATAATAATTAATTATTATTTACAAAGACAATCTTCGAAGAAGCAATTTACAAATTGACAAATGAGCTTCCGTTGTCAAAGACTCTTGTGAGTAACTAGAATACATTATTGAGATTGAGACTAAAGTTCTATTTTGATCTCAAATTAGTATTTTAGTTTATTTGAGCTTCTTCTATTTCTAATAGACAAAAAATGTATGACATACATATAGGTACTTTATTAGAAATATTTCTCGTGAGTGAAATGAAATAGTGAATGCCTAACCTGCCTCACCAAGAAAGAAGAAACAAAATGAAATTTTATATTTGCATACAAAAGGCACCTTTCTCCGAAGAAAAGGTAATGGGAACTGATGCGAACACATACGAATTTGAATTGACGTTTCATAAAAAAGCATGACTTTCTCCAATTACTGCTGATCTCTAATATATTATGTTGAGCACGTTGTTTAAAAAGTAACCATCTTCGTTTCTTGGAAAAGGAAAAGTTTCTACTTTCTCAACCCAGCATTGTGCGTGGAGAAATATGGAGAATATAGAGAAACGGAAGATTGGAGACATAGAGTCGTAGAGATATTTCGATTGACACACACGCTGATCACAAGACCGTCTTGACTTGTATGTGCTGACGAGTCGAGGCGAATTAAACTACGAGTTCGTAGTTTAAAGTTTACGCGTGGATTTTTGTTGCTAATATCTGTAAGGAGTATGGGGGATATGTCAATATTACTAATCATTTTGTCTGCCATTATCATATTTTCTAGCAAATAAGGTTATTCACTTGCCTATTAAATGCTATATTTACGCAATTAATGAAACTATGATTTTCAAATTGCTCAATAATATATCATCTGTGTAAATACACAGTTTGCTCGTAATTGTTTATAAAATGCTACAAAAAGTGGAAGGAAACCAGAGAATTTCCACGTGTGGGCATTCATAATAATATTGCAATTATTTTTTATGCCTTCATTAAATCAGGCTCTCCTTTCACTATTTAGAATCGAATACAGCTGCAACGACATTGACCCAAAACTAATGTTAATGGCTTTTCTTATTTTATACAAAAGATAGGAATCTACATCACTTCACTCACTCTAGTTTATCCAATGGTTGCAACCTCGTATTTTCGATATTGGGTTACATATTTCGCCAATTAAATGACACGTCTACACTTTCATCTGGAACATAACATTGCCTATTTGGGTGGTTGGGCTGGCCGAGTTTGGTTGTCGCATGCAATTCGTTGTTTATCAGAGCAGTCTTATCATTGTTTGAGTAAAACATTTTGGGATTTGGTATTTGGGTAGTGTAGTTGTGCACTGTGGATATTTACGACTATTGATTTTGTTATCACACTGTTCGTCTGCAATCCAATAATTCAGCTTTTAAAAATTAATCCAAGGCTAAGCTCCATGTTTGCTGCGTTGGCCTACCTACCTACAGAGATACTCCAGTGACAGGTTATAGTACATATTATTGTATATTATTATATAAATGGCTCGGTAAATTGCTCCAAAGTAAATGTGCACGAGTGGAATGCCTTGGAGTAGTGTGCTGCAAATTTTACTAGAAGAGAGAGAGAGAGAGTGGACAAAAGAATAATAAAAATGGAATCTGGGAAATGATGTCGCCGTGAGGGCATTAATACTTTTGAACCCCACCCATTGGTCAGCGACCCATGCATTTGTGTGGAGCTAAAAAATTGTTTTAATTCTACACAATCATACACACTACACCTAAGTTATTAATGAGTTAAAGTAGAGTTTCTCTCACCAACAGAGAGAAACTACTAACTAAGAGAAAGCTCTGGCTGTCTAATTAATCAACCAAAAGGAAGGTACGGTATCTGTAGAAAAAGAAAGGGTCTTCCTAACACCGTTAGACTTTATGTCCGTTCCCAAAAAGACGTTTTTACAGACAAGTGGCGATGCACAAGTTCCATCTCCTACTAAATTCAATACTTATTAGAAATTTATGTATTTGTTAATACATTTTCCAGACAGGATGTATCAAAGTATACATACGACTATATATGTGGACTCGTTCGTTATGTCAATTGTTGTAAGTAGACTCAAACTAGAGCAATGAGTACAAGCACATACACATAAACAGCGAGCCGAAGCTCGCTAACATTAACCTAAAAGAAAGAGAAGGCAGGTAAAACATTGCAAAAACACACAGGTATAATAACAAAATAACTTACGTACGCGTACACGCAAACAGTAGGGTAAATAGAATGTAGGTGTGTGTTGGTGAGTGAGTATGCACACGTTGGATTTTACAGTAGTAATAATAATTCATGAAATTGGCATAAGGCGCAAGCCTACATATTACATACATATGGGAGAGAACTATTAGGGTAATACATTGAGTGAGTTCTCTCATACAAACGGATGTATGTGTAGAAGTTAAGGAAAGTTGTGTGTATTACTATGGAATGAAAGCACACACTGACTGAGACCAGCAGAAAGTATTAGATTAGAAGTGCAGCGTTGGACTGTGTCTGGGTTTCAGCACCTACCTACCACGGTGTGTACTAAGTATGGCTCGGCTGGCTACACCAGCCAGGAATTTGTATAGTGCAGAAAATCGTGGTTGAATTGAAAAGTGAGAGAAAAGAGAATGTAGTAAAAGCAAGTGAAGCAAAGCCAAAGCAGCAAACAAGGAAAGGATAGATCGAAGTTTTGTGTTTGTGTGCTCTGCCTACTGTACGGCAGTGTAGTATGTACACAGTAGTGTGGCAGTTATAAAGGCCACGACATACAGCACATGGAGAAGTAAGCCAAAGTTTGCAAAAAATTTGTTTTCGCCAACACTCTTATATTGCTCGCTCCTCTTCTCTCTCTCACTCTCCAGACGGAAACGACAATTCTTTTCCATCCGTGTGAGTGTGTACTGTGTAGTGTACTGCTCTGAAGTAGTACGGTGTGTAAAGATAGTTACGGGAAATATATTTTAGACTTGTCAGAAAGTCTACCAACGTCAGCGTCTCATTGTACTCTGTCTGTGTGTTGTATTGTACTTCTTGTGCACTGGTGCTATTTGTTATTTTCTGCTGCCGTCGTGTCATTCGTAAGCAGGTAGAATTCAAAAGTACATCGCACACACACAATTCTGCCACTACAAAGGAAGAACTGCAGTACAGCAGTGTAACAAATCGTATTCGCTTTTTTACACGTTGGGAGCGTACGTGGGGGAACACAGCCTTCTTTCTCACATACACACAATTCAACTTACTTAACTGAATAGGAACAATATTTTCCTTGTAGTGGATACAGTCAGATGTACTTATTTATACTTTACAAAGTGAATGCAAACTTTTTTGGAAAATAGATAGTACACTTTTTCACAATTTCTCTGCTATTGTATAAGTAACACTTGACGAGTAGTAATACGACTTGAAACTGAAGCTCTTTGTACTTACTACACATGGTGTACAAAATATGTATACGTGGAATCGAATATATAGACGATTCGGCTTATCTATCATAGTATCAGGATTCACACAATTTCCGACCAAACCGTGATCCGACTGTAATATTTGGAAAGTTCTGTAAGTCGCGCCATTTGTCACACTGCAAAACTAACAAAGGAAGTACCAGAGAGAAAATAATGGTGGCTCCGAAATCTTTCTGGATGCTGTTCAAGAATTTCTCTAACAATTTTTCTATTTCGAATGTCATCAATGGTGGGAATAATAACGGTAAGTAAGTATACATATAACGTAATAATTTACGAGCGTGTTTTAAAGTCTAGAGAGATTCAAAAATGGCCAAAAGCGATAAATAATTGAAAGAACACTCATCATTCATAACGTATAAGAAATTTAAAGTGGAAGGAGGGAAATGATGATGAGTTTTTTAATTAAACTTTTATCGTGCTGCTTTTTATGTTTATATTATGATTGTTTAATTTTGGTTGTTAGCAGGAAGCTCCAATGATAGACGAAACATATCTTACAACCGACTGAAGACGCACGACAAAAGCGACTGCCTCTCATCATCTAACCCGAATTTGTTGGATCTGCTGGCTCCGCATCAGACCAATAATAATGACGAAGATGACTATGAAGAAGATATTAATTCGAGTAATAATATAACCAGGGGAGGCTCTTCAATGGATCGTTGCAAACATATAAAATCAGCCTCCGGCTCGGCTGCATCCTACATCACATCCGGCATATCTACATCCAATGTCGCTGCGTCGCCTTCAACACCCTTTGGGGGGATCGGTATACAAATCTTCGGAAATGGAGGTGACAATGACACGAGCGGAAATAAGAACGTCATCAGGAAGTTTACTTTTGATAACGACAACGACGCATCTGACAGCGGTGAGGAGAACAGGGGAGTGGAGTACGAAGAAGACGATGAAGAGGGTGAGGTAGAATATGACGATGACGAGGAGTACGAAGAGGAGGACGAGGAGGATGATGGTGACGAAGAGTTTTTTGACGAAGAACCGAATAAGGTTCCGCAGCTCAATCGCACCACAGGGCACCAGATGACAACAGGAACTGGTGAGTATGAATGATAAGAATATTCATTTCCTTTCCCTCTGCCTATGTACCTATTAAACAGAGAGGAAATTTCATTGGTTCTACTGATAAATTCTCATGACAATAATACCAAGCACAACTGTCTCTAAAGAATATTTAAAATTAAGTTTTTGTAGGGTTAAAATGGGCTTGGTAAGGGCTACTTTCACATGGTTTCGAACATCAATGAAATTACACGGTTACACAGTGGACGTATATTTAATATTTGTTTTTGTTGTATGAATATGTTCTAGTTAGACACTTTCATTCCGCAAATATCGATTGCGAGCCATAACTGTAACAAGCATGCAGTTAGCCTCCGCTTACACTCTTGTACCCACTGTCGGTAGAACGAATGTACTACCGTTTGTCGTTGGTTACCATTACGAGAGCACGTGAAAGCATTGCAGATCGTGTTCTAGTGCGTTCCTCGTGTCGCAAAATCCATTGTGAAATTGAATAATCAATGAGAGTACCTTTCATTATCACGCTACTTACTATTATTGCTAATAGACACAGAACGTTTCTTTTATTCAGCAAAGTAAACCTTTTGTCACTTCATACTTTTTTCCCCAATTACAATTGCAAAGAAACTGCAATTCTACTCCTTTCGCAGAGAAGCATGGTCTGCCTAAATGGATAATTCGCAAGTAGAGTACAACTTAATGAAAGTGCTACAACAGAGATTTGCATTTAAGGGAACACACGGAAAGTGTATACAGATATGTAGGTCTGCAGTAGGAAATTGTTATTTTGGGTGCGCAGTGGTACACATGCATAATTAATAGTAAGCATTGAAAATTTTGTGATAAGTAATAATTGAAGACTCAAATACATATATCGTACATACACATCTCAACATTACAAATTGTGGTAACAGTCATTCAATTTTGAATCGACCACTTATTCTCCCTCAATCGATACATTAATGTAATTTAGATTAACGATTGCACGTTGTGGTGAGTGAACCGAGAAGTTAATGGCGTGCTGTCGAGCAGAAGCAGGTAACAACTTTGTGGTGCCATTTTGCCCGTGGGTACAAAAGAATCGAAATAAGTTAAGCGAATCATTATAATAATATCCTTTAGGGAATAGAAAGCAAATTTCTACACAAGCTCAAATAAATACCTATAGGTGGTTCATCAAAGGAAATTAGGAAAATATACTATTAATCTCAATTGCGAATTATTTCTTTTTGGCATTTCAACCAAGTAACAATACACATTATGGTAATGAGCTCCCCACAGTGTGTGTGTAAAGTTTTCAATCCAAAAATTTCAAATTCCTTCTTACTAATTGTTTAAATTTTGATCTTTCAGAAAATTGGAATGTCCACACTTCCACACTGACGACACAAGTTTAAGAGGTCTCTTGAAAGCACATAGGTACAAGTACCATTTCTATCCTGTGTGCAGCGAATCATCTCAGGCTCCTTTGAGGAGAGTGAGTCGTATTTTATCTATGTATAATTTTACTACAATGATGAATACTTTTAGAGGGCGAGGATGCCTTCACTACATACCCTTCTCCTTTGGTGGTGCACTCAATTATTCTATGCACACGATTATACTTACTGAACTAGTGCATATGGTCGTTATGCGTTTACTTTTAAAGAACGTATCTTTGTGCTCGAACGCCACCATTTAACCTACTATGAGTAATTCTATTTCTGTACAAAATATACGTTGCAGTTTGAATTTTCTACAAAGAACTCCAAGTTCTCAAATGGAGAAATGACCTTTTCTGTAAAAATAAGTAGAGTACATTAGGGCATTGATGAAACGAGTAGAAATGTATGTATTTTGACTTTGTTCGCTCTCATTTAATGCACCATTTGTGTGAACAGAACCCGTTTAAAAAACTCCCATATAATAGTAATGCACTATAGTGCTATGTCATACGAAACTCACATTTCACTCTGTTAAAAGTGTAGAATTTCAAAAGTGCAGTGCTGAAAAAAAATTCTCTGAACAAGTACTCAACTTTGCACAAATGTAGTGTATATAATTGTGTCGACCACCGACTTTAATATATTGTATAATCTAATATACATTACATATCTAATACCTATATCAATATAACGAGATACGGTTCGTTTACTATTCTTCTGTATAATCAGAAACAGTTTACATGAAGTCCTATTTTGTCAGTAGATTTAATTCATGTTTTAATTTTTGCGACTTCATGCATGGATTTGTTTTCTTTGAGAAACCGGTAGACCAGTTTGACGGGCATCTACAATTTAAGGTTGAACAGTTGAATATAAAAGTTTATACTTACTACTCCTCATAATTATTTGTATATTATGACCATGTAAAAAATCTTAATTGTATGTCTAGTGAAGTTATTAATACACTTGTACTACAGTTAGATTTTCTGTAAAATCATATCGAATCGTGTATATATAATCAATAGATTAGAGCTCATTGTTTATTTACACAATTTTTTTTACTGTTTCAAGCGAATCTTTCACACATCCGTAACCTTTCGATATGCTGTTAATCTATTTGATTCACTCTCGATTAATGTTTCAAAATAAAACATATAGTACCTGCTCTTTGTGTTCAGGTGTTGTGATGGGTATTAACATTGTTAGCGGGAATCATAGGGTGCAACTGGGACTACAAATAAATTAAATCCTACAATGAAGCTACTTGAGGCAGCAGGGTGCAACGAATGGTACACCATTTAAACGTAGGTACCGCTTCCTAATTTTACTACACTCTGGAGAAAGTAAAGCACAGTATAAAGAGTTATGTAGCACAGTGCCACCGCTAACTACATTATATACAGATACTATAGGCACTATCTCACTAAAATTATAAATAGATGCAAGAAAATTGAATTAGTTGTAAGATTGATCTTCTCAATGGTTTCATTTGCAAGCTCAATTTGACTATACACACAGTGGAAATAGCCTTTGATAAAGCGATTTGACTTCACAAGGCACGTCCTCAAAACAGCATTCAATGTCAGATCTCGATCTCAGAGATTGAAGAGTCAACTATTCTCTGTCCTATACTACCACTCTACGATTCCTATGCAAACACAGCAACTAAAATTTCTTTGTGGTTCTCCCGATCGCGCCTTGAATTGCCTGGTATAGTTTGGTTTGATTTCAATTTCACTTGCCTGCAAAGGCAACTCACTTAGCTGAACCACAACAGGAGCACTACCAACACCAAGGTTGAGTGAGTACTAAAGTGACAAGATGGAAGAGATCATATTACCCATTATGAGGAAAGATTGACTTTCCCCGTTTAGTAGGTCTATACTGGAAGTACTTTTATATTACGCTTGCATGCAAATAGAGATTTTTTGCATTCAGTCAGAATGGGAAATCGGAGTAAACTGTTGTCAATGACACAGTAGCCTATCAGGTGGGAATAAGGGAACACTTGGGGAGACTTTAAATGGAAAGTTATCGTTGCTGTCGCTGACAGTGACCCCGCAGGCCTACAAAACAGAAAACGATCGAGTCCCATCTGACGTGAAATACAATTACAAATTTTATTACATTACGTCACATTTATTCCCCAGTAAACCAAGCCAAATCATATTACTGCGAGAGGAATTCGGGTTACTCTTCACTGGGCTCAACTTGCCAATTTATGGCGACAACAGAAACTCACCAAGCGTACCGGGCCGAACATTACCACGACAAGCCTCTTTCGCTTCCCACACATTTCCACTACATCCGTCCAGGCATTCAGTTAAATTCATGTCTAGGTACACAATACACACATGGTGCAATAGTATACATAGATGTATTATATCAGTGTGCATAATATTGTGTGGATGAAATCGTGGAGCTCAATTGTATTGTACTTATCTGTGTAGTTTCATTTGTATACACAGCTGAAGATTCACGGTTGCATGTAGTATTGGGTTTGGATTTAAAATACACTCTAGCTTCTAAGAAGACATCTGATAATGTCAATGCATGTTCTAATGTATATGTGCTTAAGTGACGGTTATTGTGTAATGTGTGCAGAGGTAATGTATAGTGACGATATATTGCAAACACAGGGGAGACAGGTCTGTGGAATGATTTGACGGAAGTGGACTCCACCTACTGTAGTAACGCGGTCGAGGTACACTTATCACTCTTTACAAACAAAATGTATAGAGAGACTAAAATTTCTAGGACAAATAAAAACCCGACGGAAAGCCAAGTCTATTGCTGCATTACATTGAACATTGGCTCACAATGGATCAATTCACCAATACCTTTCCTATTCACTGTTACACACGTCGTCTACTCCAAATTCCATTTTGAAATTCTCTTCAACTGAAGTGTATCACCGATTCACTTTTTACTGTGTGCTTATTCGCACAAACATACACTGGGCTTCTCTTCCCATTCATACTCCTATTGTGCCACTACAACCTAGAAAGGTAAGATTCCTACTTAGGTGCTATAATGCTTTATAGTTACAATATGGCCTATAGCCTAACTTTCTCTGAAGAAATGGTAGCACATACAAATCTCAATGCGCAAAAGTTTCCTACACTAACTTTCTCCAACTAACACGGGTGAAATTTTATTGCGGTTTTGCACGATATACGAGGACTACTTACAATTAGCTAGCTTCATACTATAATTTATTTCAGGTAATACATATGATGCCTGCAAAACCCGAATGCTTATTTACGCTTACAAAAGTTAAATTTCTTCTAAAATCCTTTCACCTTATTATCGTTGGATTTATATTATTGCGTATCATTGCAGAGCTTACGGTAAATCTCGGTTGTAGGAAAAATACATTAAAGGAGATTTTCACTTGAGGGGAAAGTTCTTAGAGCTGTGTAAGAAGAATGGCACGAAGAAAGAAGGGAGAGACAGAACAGGATGACACCACAAAAAGAATTTCGATGGATCGATTCATATTACATAGCGTTGCGTTACTGTACCTATACAAGTGAACTCAACTGAATTATATTACGCCTGGAAGGCTTTCTTTTTTTCTTGTATTTCACTTGAGTCAGTTTTACAACCTAACTCGGCGGTACTTACGCTCTTGACGCATTTTCTATTGGGTCCATTCAAACATACAAAGTTAGTCTACCATGTAAGTGTACGTAATAAGTAAAGCTTGTAATTCCAATTCAGCAACTAGGATGGAATTTTCCATTGCCTTTCCTTAATTTTTCCAGTTACACTCAAGTACACATAAATTCGTGTCTACATCAAGTGTATGTATATTGTCAATGAACGAATAGAAAATACTATTTCACTATCGCACAACCAGAATGTTTTATGATTATTATTCGTCAATTCCGTTTTAGTAAATGCAGACACTTTAAAAAGCACGCATGTGAGCGATTTTCAATTAGAAATTTATTTGCAGTAGAAAACGTTAATGTAATTTGATTTAAATAGTGATTGATCCATCTTCAAATATAGTTAGTTTTTTGTGCGCCAAACCACGGGTATACAACTAGACCCACTATTATAACGACTCTAATACATTGAAGTAATATGTAATGTATTTCATCATATCCTGCCTCCAACTCTGCATATTTGGCCTGTCAAGTCCCCAATGATTCCGAATCCCGACTTTGCGACCGCAGCCATAATTTCCGTTTTGATGGCTGGAAGCTCTTTTGGAGTGAAAGCACGCTATCCAAGAGGAAGGATGGATGGATGATGACCCATGGGATTTTCCAGTTGATGATAAAGTCGGCTCGTTGTCCCATGGAAATATTGTAACATTGTACCACACCAGTAGCGCTACTTACAAACTATAATACCGTGGTCCATTGCAACTTGTAATGTTTATTCAGATGTATAATGTATAGTACATAAATATGTACAGTATGTATAATACCAGTATATTACAGATGTAGGGTAAATTGGTCAGCCAAATTTGAAAATGTTGCGTTAGTCTATATTTCATTTTGTTTGTACACGTTGTTAGTGTAATAATAATATTGCGTTTTCCCATATGGTCGCTTCCAAGAGCTTACCACCAATAAATCGGGCGAAATATTCATATTGTCAGAGATGATAGTATAACTTACTGGCAGACAGACGTACGCGTATACGTACGGGTACAAAGACGTAAACTGGAATTGAAGAATGGAAAGTTACAATTTGGAATGAAATTTGCTGACAGACAGCCAGGATCACTTTGGACAAACTGGAATTGGAATGAAATCCTGGGGAATCTATTTCTGACTTGTGGCTGAAAGGAAAGAGAATGATGTACTGACTCGGAACAGTCAACAGCAGTATATCATCGAGGTTTTGCGGTTCTTTAGTGGTTCGTATACAACTTCATATTACAGAACCGAAATATAATCTCTCTCTAGCATTGTCTTCATGAATACACAGCCATCAGGGTTGACCCATGCTTCCAAGGGAAACGCTGCGACATTCACGTAGACGTTTACATTAAAATTATAGTGGTCTGGGCATGCAAATGTGTTTTAGCGGTGAGCAGCATCACTGAAAACGGAACACAGCAAATACCTAAAGTTAGAACTTTTAGTACCAATTTTATACACAAAGAAAGCATATTCCTACACATTATTAGTATTACTTATATGGTTACTACTGTGCTACTGGAGAGTACATAATATTTTTCATGAGACCGCGCACACACAGCATGCACCAGGACCTTCAAGAGAAAGCTACTTTCCTGTATACTGCCTGTTCATTTACATTTTTTGTCAACTCATCTGAAAGTGGAGTCACGTCAAAATTGAAGCCAGCTGGTTAAGACCACTTTATCTGTAGATTTACCTAAAAGCTGTTATTAACGTCTATCACTGTCTTGTGTGTGCAGCATGAGGGAAAGGGGAGAAAGTGCAGCCAACTACTATCTTCTCTATACGCAAGGTATAATTGCATTTTATTTTTTGATCGCGACTTGACCTTTTCCATAAACGAGGCTAATGCCGACCTCTTCGTAGTAGGAACAGGCAGGTAGAGCTCTCCGTAATTGTTCATCCTACTGTGCACCGACACAATCAGTGGCAGCTGAATTTCCCTTGAGCAAAAACAATGAGGTAAAGAGAAAATCTGCTCTCCCATGAATATTTAGTTCAACTAATAGCTTGTATGTATGTGGATAAATAAACCAAGGGGGGAAGTGAACTTGGTTAATAATACTTGGTAATACTTTTCACTCCCGACTCCCGACTCCCGACTGAGCTTTAAATATACATGAGAGGTTGTTGTAGCTGGCAGTACACACAATAGTAGTGTCGACGAATATTTTTCATTTGCAGCCCTGATGCTGCTACCTGCTAGTATACAAATTTGCAAGGTAGTAACCAACAAAGTGTAAAAGGGGGAAGGTGGATGGCTGCAGGAGAGATTGCTATTTCCACTTACATTGCACAATGTGACAGTAATAAGGTGTAGTCATGCTATTGTGACTTATGCCTGCCAGATATTTGGATAATGGAGAAACATAGGGAGCAAGAAATTGGAAGAGACTTCATCAGTCGAGAGGAGAAAAGAGTTTCTGCTCAAGGGAGACGACGCTGAAGGATAAAATGAGCGTCTTATTTGCTCGAGACGAAAAAGACGGTAGAAATAATGTTGGCCCCGTTCTTGCCATTTACCATTAGCAAGAGCTTTAGTGTCGCTTACTCTGCTTGTCTTATTTTTATTGTATGGCAATTGCTTCGGATGGAAAGTTTGGCCTTTTCTTAACGTTCATTTCATTTTATATCCCTTTCACTTTACCTCTTTCAACTTGGGCTAGGCTGCCAATGTAACGTACTGTCCTTCTTTTTTTCTGTAGATTAACTAGCATTCCAACTACTCTACTCCTTCCTCTCTTCGTTCTCCTCTTTTCTCTCTGTGTGTTCTTGTTGGGTGTGGATCTGATAAGATTTAACTTAATGGCAGTCACCATCACATTCCATTCTTTTCTATTGTACCGTAGTATTGCGTTCCATTCTTTTGCTGCTGGAATACTCATTGTGGACTCGTCATTGACATTCTCCGTTTCCAGCGGATCTTATCGACCACGTACTGCCACTAGTGTAGTCGATGTACATTTTCCCCTCCTCACTTCTTGGAATGTTATACGAGTATATACCTAGTGGTGGTACAATTCGTTTGGGCTTTCTAATAAATCCCTAGTTCATTTCTCCCTTGGCCGAGTTCCTCCCACCGCATTACTTTATATAGTAGAACTATGTACAACCACAATTTCTTTATGTATAGGATCGGTCGTGTATCCCATATCAATCACGTGCTTTTCCTTTCTACCTCAACCCCGAATACAACTTCATATGTAAGGCATAACAGCAAATGAATGTACACGTGCTATAAATTCACTGTTGCGGCAACGATTATCGTTCGCAGCGAGACAATAGGTTTATGTCTGTCAATTCGGTGAACTACTTTCGACAAATAGAAATAGTTTAATTCTTCTCGGGTTTATCTGTCGACTATTGTTCAATTTGATGCGGAGATCATTCCATGAATTACATAACTAGAGAACAGCTGATGCAATTTAGTAAATGGAGACTATTTAGAAATGGAGAGACAGGTTAAATGTAGATAAATGACGCATCTTCTTGTGTTTTCTTTGTGCTCGACCCTAGAGTGTTGAAAGAAGTTGGACTCGCACAGGAAACTTACTGGTACGATTATCACCGTGGTGCTAGTGGAACTAACTCCGGGATCACCAGACCACTTACCTTTTGGTTGGTGAATTTTCTAAATCTTGTTGAATTTCGGCAAAGGAGTACAAGAAGAGCTGGGTGATAGAAAGAAAGTGCATTAAAAGCACGGTTTAAAGCTGAATTATGGCAAAGCAGAGTAAAACTAATGTTTCCTCTTCGTGAGGCAATTTCTGTGAATTTCTCGTAAAAAAGTCTAGTGGAAAGTACAAAGGAAGGGGCACACCATTAAAAGAATAGAATTTAAAGCGTCGGGGCACTTACGTACATTAGACTACAACCAAGAATGGGAAATGGATTTGCTGTAATTGTAAAAGTACATGCGTATTTACAATAGAGAACTTTATACAGTGAGAGCTCTCGAGAATTTTATGGGATTCTTTGTAAATCTTGATGTGAGTACTTGGCTCGTTCATCCTGCACCTAATCAAGCCACTAGACACAGCTATATAGGTAATATGCAACAGCAATCAAGCAGATTTCATTTCCACAGTGGTTTCCTCACTTCCAAAGAGTCCACCATAGAAATGTAAATATTCAGCTTTGACTGCATGCAAGCAGTTACTATATTATAATGTAGTATATTTAGGCTTGAAGTAAAGTAAAAGTAAGGTAAAAGAAAGGTCATAATTTTATTCTGTTCACTCTTTATGAATATTGGAGAGCCACAGTGAAAGGAATAATAAAAGTAAATCTCATGTCATAAGTCATAACGTTAACTTTAAGAAAGGAGGAAAGTTTCTTTGCAGGATAGCACTATCCTCTGAAGGCATCTTGTTTCATTTTTGGACAAATTGTTGTTAGCTCTCGCACCATCTAATGGGCGTATGTGTTCGAGGGTACTAAGTATAGTGAACTATGTGCACTGAATATATTTCATATCATAACTTTGCCCCATATTTCATTACTATAACAATAAGTTTTAATTTTGCGTGCTCGTTTATATTTATTCTGTCATTTGTACCTGCCAAAATATTTCAATGAGGACTTTGTAGTGTGCCGAGTATTTGTGGAAACTTGCCGACAACTTTTTTTTGGCAAACTTTTCTTTTTACCGTATTACAATTCACGCTCCAAAAGCATTAAGGAGAAGCCTTTTTATCTGTATACTTTTATTTGTACTCTCGTAGTATCTGTAGTATGTGTTGTGCACGTGTTTCAATTTACTTTAATATACTTTCGCGCTTCTGTCCCTTCGATCTGCTCTATCTAATACTGCCTGCGACTCGACCGAATCTGTGCACTATAATTATTATAGAAACAGGAATAAAACATATTATTCTTATTTCTATGTAGGATGTGCAAAACCGATTGCACGTGAGTTTATT
Organism: Plutomurus gul; assembly: GCA_019776185.1. NCBI lineage: Eukaryota > Metazoa > Arthropoda > Collembola > Entomobryomorpha > Tomoceridae > Plutomurus > Plutomurus gul. The sequence goes on along the minus strand of JABASC010002195.1, from coordinate 2,876 downwards.
CAAATATGATACCATTCACTAGGATTGAAAACTAAAATATATATTAATACGGATACGTTTGACTTTGTTATTGGGTTGGTTCTGAAGAGAATGTTTAGCGCTTGGGTTCATGCATTTGCAGTTGATTTTTCCCCTATGCTACACGTGTTATAAATAAAATTTCATTTTTGCCACCACTTGGGAATGCAAGGTCTGACACATTAGGTAAATGTACCAATCGAAACATGTGGGTGCTACGATTTGTAGCAAATGAACCCATGTTTTGATTGGTATATTTGCCTAATGTGTCAGACCTAGCATTCCCAATCGTCGCAAAAATGAAATTTTATTTAAAACACGTGTAGCAAAGGGGAAAAATCAACTGCAAATGCATGAACCCAAGCCTTAAAGCCACACGGTCTCCATAGCCATCTTTTGAAAAAGCTTTTACCTATCCATATACGTATTTACACAAGTGTTTAGCCTATCTCCAATTTCTCCACTGTGATACTTGTTCATGATTGAAAACTTTGTGTGAGAAATGCGCTTTAGTGGAAAAAGGTGGTAAACTGGGTCTTCCCTTTCACTCTGGCTCTTGTGTCAGTTGTGTCCCAGGCTGCATTCCTTTGCTTCAATAGCTTTGTCTACTTTCTCAAGTTGAGAAAAGTTTGAAGTTGTTGCATTGCCTCTGTATACAGGTCCATAATACAGCTTATTCCTGATAGTAATCTCAATATACTTATTGTGTGAGACAGAATTTCTGTACGGTCTATCTATGTACCAATTTCAATGTTGTGCACCAGTCACATCCTTCACACATTCAAGATTTACTCCATTCCACCTTTTGTAAGTCAAAGTTCGCAGGTTGTTTCACAGTGCTACTTCTACAAATTAATTTAAACACTTGGTACAGTTAGTTGTTTGGCCATTCCTCGTCAAAGTTCATTCAAGTTTACTAGAAACAGACTGAATAGATTGTGCATAGCTTAGTGCTGAGCAAAGCTGTACAATTAAGGAAAAATAGTCATTAATGGAATAACGATGTACCAAATGGTGAATTGGTTAATGCGAAACAATTCTTAATATGTAATAATACACGTAAACGCGTATTTCATTTTGTAATGCACTCTCAGTTATCTTACAGGCGATTAAAATCTACGCAAGCAGATTTAAGACACTTCCATCATGCACATTTTTATGTAGCATACCTTATTGTACATTCAAGTGTTATCACATCACTTAATTGTCAGTTTATTAAATACTAGCACTCATAGCTAAGGCGAAAAAAACTTGCACAAATACATGACAGGAAATTGGATGAACAGGAGCACTGTTACTGAACGCTTGTTCCAAGCTATATAAAACGAGGGCAAACACACGATGCCATCAAGTCCATTTACTTTGGAATTGACGGTGGAGTGAAAGCGGTTGTGCGAAACTCTTAATGTGCATCATTTATCACTGAAACATGTCAAAAAGCGTTTGTTTCAGGATGTCATGTCCCACCTCCCATTGGACCTGGTCCCTTTATGCCATCCACAATTTATTAAGAACCATGTGTTTTTCTCTACCTAAAAACTGTATTACGCAGAATAGTAAAGCAGAACATGTATCAAGGTCGTGCAATGCTCACATCATTATGTTGCACTAGAAAATATTTTGAAAAAAATAAACACTCGCGCTTAGAGTAGTAGTACTCTACTAAAAACTTAAAAATAAAAGTGCTCTTAATATCGGGTTTTGATATTTTCGTAGTGTGTACTGTAGATATTAAAGTATACTATGTTGGTGAAGGGAAAGCGATTCCGAGACAGATTCGAAAGAAAGCAAAAGCAATGGAAGACGAGTGACAACAAAACAAGCGCACAGCATTCACTTTTCACATTTCTTGTTTTCTTGTGTTCTCCATATACTCCAAGAAAGTGACTTGTAATACACTAGTAGTGACACACAATGAGAGCTTTTAAATTAAATTGGTATGGATATATTGTATGTGCATATGTACACCACACTATTTTGCGTCATGTACGGATGCAACAGCCAAAGTCTAGTGAAAGCATAGTGAAAGCTAGACAAGCAGCGCAACCACAGTCACTGTGAGAAGCTGTCACAACGTTTCTTAAGACGTTTTTCTTGGTGCCTGTAACGTATTAAATGGGATGGAAGCAGAAAACAACCTGTCAGATTTCAAGGCACAATTCCACTACACATGTTTAGAGTGTGACTCTGTCTTACAATGTAGTAATGATGTGCACTATACGGTACCCTTTTACTGTCTTCTACCAGAATGCGACAAAAAAATGTACATATAATATTTATTAATATGTACGTATCACATTGGTTCAACATTACAGATGTGACCAAACACATCCTAAACACACATACGTGCCCTTGCACGTAATGGTGAGTGAGTCAAGAAAACAGCATTGATATTGCGTACTGTAGTAACAATGTAACAATATTACAGTTCGTGCAGAACAAGAATTCAAAATGTAGACAATTCGACATACAATGACGAGTATCATCCGAAATACGATTTCTAAGGTTCGTGTCATTTTTAGTGCACTATGTGACATGATGACAGTTACCAAACCGAAAAAAGTGTTCTCAAACCCAGGGCGGCAAATACCATGGTCTCAAGGTCGCACATTTCATCCGATTCCTTTCAAATTTACAACTAAGATGTATAAACAGAGGTGTATCCCCCAAATCCCTAAAATACTCAAAATACCCGGGTGAAAAAAAGGGGAAAGCAAATACCCCTTCCCTTCATCATTTGTCAACAAATCTACTATTAAAACTCATCTGCATATACGCACGCTGGGCCAGCAGCTTAAGAATCGCGGACAATACATCACCATGTTATAATTTTTTCAACAGAGTTCTCCGCGGAAATT
>JABASC010002194.1:0-18737 GCA_019776185.1 Plutomurus gul | reverse complement strand
TGTTCGAATTTTGATACCCGATATATTTTTGGGCGCAAAGTGAAAGATGAGTTTGGTGAGCAGTCTTTATGTCTTCAGAATTCTTAATGTTAGCAGGACCAGCGAGAGGAAGAAATGCACCTGGGATAAGAGTAAAATACTGTCTGCTCCTGCTGCAGTCATAAATACAAAAGAACTAGGCAACTTTTATTTTGCAAAGAGCATTGTGTGTTGTGTGTCTACATTGAGTATATTAATAAGCTGTTGCTTGTTGGAATGTACAGGGTGATTCAGAACGGTTAAACTGTTTAACATGTTACAAAATAGAAAAGTCAAGGAATCCTTCAAGACGATTACATTGACTGTTGCATGCAAGCACATCCAAGATTTCTGCACGGGTTATATTTCACCAATTTGCAATTCCACACGATTTACATTATGTGGAATTGGGTGTGTTTATGTTTTGGACACCCTATACATTCTTCCATGTATATGGTAGATGATCTTGGCGGTTTCTTAACATGAAAGTAAATTACTGTGTGCCATTCAGTCTAGTGTTCACATTACATGCTAATGTTTGTTTGTTTTGATCTGTTTTATCATCTGGGGGAAGATCTAAGTTAGTAGTTTGTGGTATGAGTGATATTTCTGTGTCTGTGTGCATGTGAACAGCAGGATGTTAAATGTGAATTCCTTGCCGGCTATACTCTTGACTACTTTCTGCAATGTCTGTGTGTTTGCTCAGAACAAGTAAGTAGAAGTAGTGGCAATGGCCTTGATGTATTATTCAAAGCAGCAGAAAGTGTTTCAGTCTTCATCCCACTACTACCTACATCAAGACTATAAAAATACGAATCCCTTAATGCAACCATAAGATGATGTTGTTGTGCAATCTCAAAAGGTATACATCATCGTTACACACGGCAGTGGGTCCTCTCTTCATTATTATGCCCTTCGGTAGTACTGCAACTAAGCACAATTTATTTTCCTACTATTTCCTACTCACTGAAAGTAAAGTGACTCTGTGAGATGTGCATAAACGCATTAAGTTATTCAGGTACGGACAGGGTTGGGAAAAAACAGGGTGTTTCGTGTTTTATATAAGAACGACGTCCAAAAGGCTTATGCACGCGAAGTAAAGAGCATAAATATCCATTAGACTTTCGGACGCTTCTTAATTAACCTCTCTGCATGCAAAAACGCATGTAAAACAATTCTTAATTTAATAATTTGGGTTTCTTTAATAAAAAATTTGACAAAAACCCAATGGTTTCTTTTGGATGTTTTTATAAAAACCCAAAAACTATCTATTACCCATAGGTCGGTTTTTCATCCCTGATTTTATGCACCATGTCAATATACAAAAGGGACAACATAAGTAGTAGTAGGGGGAGTAAAACAGCCATAATAAAACTGTACTGTGAGTCACAGTGAGCAAGGTTAGTGATAATAAACATTTTATTGTCAGGGCATAAGAATTAAGGTCTTCCTTTATGTTAAGTACTTTGAGTAAATCGTGTGGAACATTGCAGAGGCTGTCGGATATTAAATATCCGTACTAAAGCTGCATCTCTCTCGTCATAAATAACAATGCCGATATGTTAACATTGCATTCGCGGCTGCCTCGTCCTCAATAAAAGACCTTCCAGTTCATTTTTGCTGAAGACATCAAATGTGGTGCTGTGAAAGTTGTCATAAAATGTTTATTGGGTAGTGTCCAAAATGATCAAAATTAAATATAAATATAAATTGTCAATACCAAATTCAAAATGGCCCCCATTTTTTGGAATTTTGAGGGAAATTTAAAAATCCATGTCATATATTTATGTCAAATTGGACGCAGCCAAATAAATTAAATTTATGGATCTCTCAAAAATACATGCTTTTTTATGATGTTAAGGGAAAAGATACGAGAATAAATGAAAAGTCGAACTTTCCACTTTTTACTGGCGACAATATTCAAAAGATTAATTAATCAAGGATTAAACCAGACGTTTTCCATAATTTCTTGTGTAGCTTTTTTTAAAATACACGATTAAAAATCATTAAATCTAAAGCACAAATTTCTACTGGTGGTTAATTCATTTGAAAATTTCCTCTAGTTTTTAAATCAGTGAAAGCCTTGGTGCTAATATACACAGAACCACTTTTACACACAGCAGGAGTTCATGAATGTTGATTTGTTATTTTGAAGACTAATTAAAATTATCAAAGGAATTCTACGAGTTTATTACAGGAAAATTAAAGTGGATATTAAGAGCTAAAGGATAGCACTAGAAGAATTTTAGCACAAAAGATACTGAGAATATTCTCAGACCATGAAAATAGTAGCGAAAGATTCAGCGATGGCAACATTACACGTTTCAGCGTTAACGACTGTTGGGTTTACTGTAAAACAGCATCTTTACGAGTGTAAAGTAGAAACCGCTTAATGAGAATTATATATTAAATGGTAGCAGTCGTAGCAGGATACAAGGCAGTAATTGGCTCCTCTTTGTCTCTCTATGCCACATTAAGCAACTGGTATGCCTTGCTGTGAAACAAAGAACACAAAGGGATGCATATTCCGAGAAAGCAATAAGAAATTTCATTCTGTCCTCCTCCTAAAGCATAAATGTGAATAAATTGTTCCCTGTACTTTCATAATTATAGCTCATATATCTACTAAAAAGCAACAATAGTCACACAATGTGAGATCTCTTTTAAAATCAGTGTTTCGGCCTAGTTTCAACCACCCGGTCGTTTTAGCCGGTTTTAACCAAATTCGACCTGCTCAAAATGACTCCCATATATTTGGTCGAAATTAGAAAGTGTGGGTTATGTTAATGTGTCCACATCGACGATCCCCCATTCCGAGTACAATTGATTTGTCATAAATAAACAAATTTGGCCTTAAACTTGGAAATGTTGTGAGCAATATTAACTTACTTGCACATTTTCATACCAATTTATGTATTCATGTGACCACTTTGAAATATTCAATCATGTCGGCAAAGTACAGTTACGAAATTTCGTATATTTCGACCAAAACGACCAATACAAACCATTTCGTTAAAAAAATCCGGTTAAAACGCAAAATTTTAAAAAGCTAGTAAAAAGAAACACTGTTTAAAATGTTAGTATTAACAAATAGAATAACAAAGATGATGAAAAGATCATGCATTTTAATTTTTAGTTGGTGTATTTAGACAGAAGCACTTCTGTTATAATTTATGCGGGCTTTTGATCAAGAAGTGGAATGATTTGACAGCACAGATGGGTAGAGTTCACCTAGTCCAAAATGGCAAGTGTTTGGCCAAACTTATAAAAATGGCCAAACTAAATTTATACTCTTAAATTGCCTATATACCAAATTCAAAATTGGCGCATTTTTTAAATTTAAAAAATCGTCATTTGAGGAATTTTTTGTCATTTAGGTATGTCAATTTGGTCATTTTGGACACTGTCTGTCCAAACATCTGAAATAGTGGCATTTATTGATGGGAGACACATATAAATAAATAGCTGAAATAATTGCATCTGTTAATTAGTAACTTGAGCGTGAGTCATCATTTAAAACAATGCTTGTGGTGTAGAAGTTCTGTGTTCAAAACGGATCTGCAAGGTTGGCTGAGCGGGTCCCAGGTTTCCGTGGTGAGTGAGCATTAACAATTTACTACTGGATAAAAATGTTTGGTAGTAATAAAAAGCTTTCATGTGACTCTCCTGTGTTTCTGTCATAAAGTGTGACATTCGAAGTTCAAAGAGAGCAAAAAGAGATGTAAAGAACCACAAGGATGAAAGCGTCATGAAACGACGCAACACAGTGCACTGGGATTACATAAAATGTGTTCAACCAGAAATTTCGAATGCTAGAATTGTTACTCAAACCAATAGATTGTGGAGAGTTAGTCGAGTGCATTCAAGTCTATATGGGAGTAAGGGGGAGCCAGGGGGTAGGGTTGTCTGCTCAACACACTTTGGCCATGAAAAAGGACCAGTTACACTATTTCACTGCCGGTAATTATTCTATTTGTCTATTACAGACAATGAGTGGACACAGTCACGCATCCAAACCATCTCTTCTTTCAATAGAATTGACAAAAACACCGCAGCACGAAATTACGATAAGTTCATTAAGTAATTGGAACCATCATTTACAGAATGCATACACAATGGCAGAAAATCAAAGGTTCATTTTTTTGTTTTTCATCCACAAATGTATTCCATTGCCCCATATTCTTGTCGCCTTAGATACAGAAATGGAAAAAATAATTTTTTAAAATAAAAAAAAAATTTCTTATTGTAATTTAATGGTTTTCGTTTATTTAATAAAAACTTGGACGAAAAATGCACATAGAAGGTTGGTCAAGTCTCATATGATAAAGTCCCTCATTAATATACAACATGATGCAATAATATCGCTGTCCTGCATTCTTGTTTATCATTGCAGTAATGGAAATTCCAATGAAATATTTCGATGATGCATTACCTTTGAGCTGATTGGAATTGCAACAAAAATGAGAATTTATATTCTCTATTTGAATTCAGAATGATTGTGCAATGTAGAAATGTATCCTGGATTCATGGAAAGATGCAACCGTTCACTAATCCCTCTACTGATAATCTCATATTGCGAGAATGTATCTTATCTTCTGTGTACCTCAGAGAAAGTAATTAAATGGAAATTGTATTAGGCAGCTTAAAAGACTACTTATGCATCAATGAAAAATTGCTTCATATTGATCGCAGGCCTTTTATGTATACAGCAGGGATTTAGGAAAGGCGATTTTGGAAAAACAACGACCCATGTGTTTGGAAGTTTTTTTGGTTTTCTTGAGCTATATGTATAAAGGTATCGCACCTTTTTTTTTCATATGGTCTATTTAGTTTATTTAATGAGCATTTAAAAATACTTGAAATTGATTTTTCGGGTTTTGTCCAAAAAAGGCCAAAAAACCATTAAAAAAGCAAGTTCGCCAACCCTGGTATGAGTAGACATTTTTTTAAAAACTCAACTGAATCAAAGGTTGTACGCATTATAGTGAATGCAAAATCAGCAACCCGTGTTTGTTGGCTCCAGGATATAATAAATTCAGCAATCCCCTAACCAGGGTTTCGGTTTTGTTTATCAAACAGAATTAATTGCTTCGGTTAATGCAATTGTCCCAGTGTATCCTCTCTCGTGATGAATGTGATAAACGTTTTTACTTTCCTATCCATGTTATAATTTGCCTTTAACCTTTTGCCACATTAATCCCATTGTTCACATCACATCTTCCCGGTGGGAACAGTGAAAAAGACACAATAATCAAGATTTTTGTGTAACAAGGCCTAGAGTTCATGTGCACACCATGACTAATGCACGAACAGTGCCGTATTGGTGACAGGGTGAAAACGTTTGGTAACAAACCTTTTGACGTAGTGGGTTCTCGCCTTTTTCCGCACTTTTCCAAAAACCGCACGAAAATTTTGTCAAATATTTTATTAAATAACATTAAGACCATAATAATTATTAAGAAAAAGGTTCCAATATTATTTGGCTTTGAAAAATCCAAAACCCAGGTGCCTGTTTTAATTTAAAAAATCGGGTTTTTCCATCCCTGGACTGGACCACAGCCAAATACTGAAATCACCGAGAGAATAAACACTAGCGGGTTACTGCTCTACTCTGTTGCACTCACTTTGTGGCTTTTGGGAGAGAATCTACGGATTTGCTCGAATTGAAAAATAAGCTCTGCAAAAAACCGACAAGACATCAAAGCCAAAGTTGCTCGAATGCAATCAGTGTTACACCGTGAACCCGCGAACATTCCTCTCCAGTCATTTCATCGCACTCTTTCTAGTGGATCGAGAAACGTGCGTCTCCAATTTTTGGACTGGCGTTTTCATGGAATTCAGATGATTGCATTATCGGACGCCACTTTTGTCAGAAGGGAAAGAGAGCGGTCACGCTTCGTTCTTCCGGGTCGTCGTCGTCTTCTCAGGCTGTCACATTGCATTACTTTCCTTCGTTCTCCACCAACAGCCATTAATTTAAACGTCCAGCTCGTGTCTTGCAGCAGGTTTTTACCACTAATGCACTCTTAATGGAAACCTGAGCAATTTTCAATAATTCTGCGGCTTCTGGAGACTGGAATTAAAAAGAGTTCCCATGGTCAATGGCATACTGTCCAAAATGACAAGTGTCCGTTAAAATTATTCATTGGACACCGTCCAAAATTGCAGGAAAGTCCAAAATTAAATATACATGTATGTACCTCTACCAAATTCAAAATTGGAGCATTGTTTATTTTTGAGGGAAATTTAAAAAGTCATTTATGCCATTTCAGACGGCCGTCTGTCAAAAATGTTGAAATTAAGCCATTTGCTGAACGTTGGTATTAAATTTACGGGTGAATTTCCGCTTATCAAAGTGAACTCACAGAATAATAAACTGCTAAAAATAGGATTTGTTGTATTTACTGAGCAGTTGATAATTACTACGTTTAAAAGTTGTATCATTTATTGTGCTCTTTGTTCCTATAAGTTTTCACATGGATACACATTTGCTATATACTATAGTTATTAAACTTTGCCCCGGGTGTAAGATTACATCTCTCTCTATTTGGGGCTGCTTTCCAAAGGACGCGCAAGACTTTCCTACTCTGTGCACGTAACTCGTGTGTACACAGAAAGTAAATTGGGAACAACAAGAGCCATTGTAATCACGTTGAATGTGGAATGGGCTGCTTGTCGAGTGATAACTGTATCAATGATGTTCACGATATCCTATCTCAAAGTGGTTTGCCTTTGGATACAACACACATGTTACAGTCCGTATTGGAAATCAGTATTTCCCCTAATATTTTGCATATATTACTTGATATTGGAACCAAGGGTTTAATGTGGGAAAATTGGAGAATCGCAAGAAGCGAGAGAATTGGAAATTGCAAATAATAAGCGTGGAAATGGGGAAATGGAAATAGAAAATAAAAAGGAAATAGCAAATAATACGCGGGAAAATGGGAATGGGAAATTGAAATGATAGGTGAGAAAATTTTAAACCCTGGTTGGAGCAAATCGAATATTATCTAAACGGTCTATTTATAGGGAATTGTGCAAAATGGTTTATATGAGTAGACGGGAAAGAGACTCACCTGATCTTGTGTGAAGAGAATTGAATTCCGCATCGAATGAGTCCAATTTGATGCGAATCCGTTCACCGATTCCGAAGCTACACGCCTAAAAAATTCCATGAAAGTCTGTTATGAACAGAGTTCCATTACAGTGGGTTTCCTTGCAATTTTGCCAATCGGCTGACAAACATTTACAAATAGCCCACTGGGGAAAAATGAGTACATTTTTAATTTGTTTCCTTTTAAACGATTTACTTTTTATTTACAACTCATAAACACCAAAGAACAAGAAAAAGGAATTTATATTTTAATTATTCAAATTTGCGCCTTCGAATATCGCACATTCAATTAATAACGAAGCATTTAAATGGTGGTCAGTGGTGGTCAGCCGTGGGGAGGCGATATATATTCAACATCGGACTTACACCGGCTTCTCTATCTTTCCTATGCCAGCTAAAAATTTTGAATTAGGAAATTGCCTTTGCTTCCTAGTCTTGACTTACCTCACTACTGACACCGAAAATCTTCGGATCCTGTTGAATGGATTCAAATGAAATTGAAGTTACAATCAGTGGATGTAAAATTCAATTCTTCTAAATATCGTGGTACACTTTTTGATTTTCTGAAAGTGAATCATTCAAAATTCTGTGTACGCAGTACATTGTTCAAATGCTTACCATCAGAGTAACCAGGGTTTCGTAAACACACTTTCTTGGTAAAATCCCATCGTGGTGGGAAGATTTGATGTGAATAATGTGATTAATTAATAACATGGAAAGGATAGCAAATTGTAACATGGGTAGGAAGCTTAGTCCGATTTACCACATTAATCACTAGACGGAGTGAATTATAATAATCACATTGATCACAGCAATTAATCCCACAATGGGATAATCACACCCTAAACCCTGACTCAAAACGACTTTTCTCCACTGTATTATATTTCAGATTTCAGAACCTGTACTGCTTTGTAATACGCACTGTAACATATATAATGAACTCCGGTGTGTGCTGCAAACTGCTCTACAGAACTTCAAAGCACTGCTGTCGAATGCAGCGAGCCAGAGAGAGAATCCTGAAATCCCCTTTGTAGACGATATGGAACGTGATACAGTTTTCACATCCGAGCTACAGATCAATACAAAATATTATCGCGTTAATTTTGAGTGCGGATAATGATTTCCCTGCTGTGAAAGATGACTATTATATAATATTAAGTACCACATAATCGAAAGTGTTCCATGGTATCCCTATACATACATTCCATCGATTCAAATGGGCTATATCATGGAGAAAGTCATAGGCGCTCCCCTACTTTTACCGTGTGACTGTTATATTTTATTCATATTTTACATTTCAATAACCCTAAAGAAAACAAATTGCTGTGCATATTGAGTAGAAAATTTTCAGTTAAGTATACAAGGAACGTTTTCTTGAAGAATTTCAAATTCAAGTACATTTTGACTTTTATCGACGGTGAAATCGCTCGAGCGAACATTCTGAAAGTCAAGGGCCCAATGCAATGCACATTGTAGTTTGTAGTGGAAGCTGCTTTGCAAAGGATGCGGGGCTCTCTGGTTGCGAGTAAAACTCTTGTAGTTGCAGCTGTGAGTCAAATTTCCTCCAAAGGATTCTTCAGCTTGAGACTACTGGTCTGGAAATCCAATAAATCCGAAGCAACGATCGATGGTCAATTTCAGTGTTAGATATGTCACAGTTACCAAACACAACGAAACCATACGAATATAATTTGTAATAATTTAGACTGCCAAATATGTTTGCCGCAATTAAGTAGTAGAAGTTTGATAGACAGTGGCGTAACTAGAATGGAAATTTCGGAGGGGCACTGCTTAATGCACTCTCACAAATGTTAAATTAGCTGCTCCTTGATAATTACAAAATTTGGGGTGGGTATTTATCCCCCCTCTAAATACGCACCTGGTGATAACTGTATTGCAATTCTAATTGCATATATAAGACCTTCTGCTTTATAGAAGTAATTGATAAAAAGGCGCACACAGTTTGTGTAGTAAAGTGCTCGACAAAGAAATTGTAGTTTAGACAAGCGTGTCGTTGTTTTCTAATGTGTACGGTTGCATAACACTAACAGTACGTTTATTTATCTTTGAAGTTTTGCAACCGGGTAAACATCCTGTTTATGCTGCACCTGTAGCTACGAACTCTTACAATATAACAAGGTTCACAGACAGTGCAGAGAGACTAAACACTATGTGCCTGCCTACAGGAGCAAGCTCAATGTAACTCAATTTGAGTCATGAAATGTGTTCACTTTCAACAAGCGCATTCATAACATTTTATAATTTCCAAAAATGTCTCTCCATAAATCTACAAAACAAAAATCTATTTTCAAATATCTCTCCTCAATAACAGCAAGTATAAATTTCCTTTACATTTGTATCATAAGGAAATTCATTGTTAATTAAGTTTGAATTTTATATGAAATTGGCGCACTTCTTGTAAGAATTCATTCTTTCTAAGGTGAAATCATCAATTTCGTACTATTTGCAGAATACTCGATGGAAGTTCTGCAATACTCGTTTAAATCAAGACTGAAATGTCCCTAAGGCTAGTCAATGGAAGTACTGCGGCACATCAGACTCCTTTACTACTATTATAAAGTAGTGAAAGTAGTGTTTACTTAATAAATAAGAGTTCGATTTTGGAGAAAGAACTAAAACTAAAAGCTTTCACTTTTTCTCGTCGTCAGCTCCCTCCGCTCCTCTATTCGAGTAAAATTACTTGCTACTTTCCCATTTACAATTTTTTTCAAGCGAATCTTGTGAAAAACTTTCGGCAGCAACCATTTTCTAATCAGTCTGTGTCTGAAAAGTTGAGTCTGCTTTCACCTTGATCATTCTCCTTCCCAGCTAATATTGAGTAAGTAAATTCTATTTAATACAAAATTCTATGGCAGTAAATAGAATACCTGACCAAGGAAGTTTTTCCTCCACTTTTATCGAGAAATACACAGAGGAGCTTTTGAAATGAAGAATGTGATATTGGACCAGCAGCTTCAGTGAACGGGATGAAACGAAATGCATCCACGATTTTTTTTCCTTGGAAAAACTTACTACTTAAACAACGTTCACAAAATACGTCCATGAATACACGGCGTACATATGTATATAATTCTTATTGAATGCTTCAACCAGTGTTCAGCTACCCACTGTACATTGGCAAAATGGATGCAGGGCAAAATGGGCAACTGGAATTAGTTGCCAGGTGGGCAAAAGGGGCAAAAATGTATTAACATGTATGTCTAGAGCCCCTTTCACATAAAAACTTTGCGGGAAATTTGAAAAATCACTCATTTTGCCCATTTCGTCAAGGTGGACGGGAAAAAATGGCTAAAATCAAACAGTGGCTTCAACGGTTGTAGTACGTTCTTATGGGTGGCAGAATTAGTTGAATGGATACGCAGCTCATAAAACTGTATGCTGTCTACGTCCTTTGATTGATATCTTTCTCCAATTTAGTACAGACAAGAAAAATACGTAACAGCATTTACGGCAACCATCTTTTTCCATTATTTCCTCGGATTTCTTATTACGCTCGTGTACACAGAGACAATGTTCTCAATTGAGACCAGCAGTCCATTGTCTCCAACACAGAGATATTTCCTAGTACAGACTACCAACAGCAGCGGATACAGTTATAGTGAGTGGCAGCAACTTTCTCATATTATTACTGTATAATCACATTACATAAGAAGCTGATACTTTGTTGCCACTTTCTAAGAATTCCTATATATAATCCAGTACGTGGGCAAATTTGCCACCGATTGTTATGTTGGCAACAACGAAAGTACCGTTTAACAGAGTTAAAAATAACCTATAACAGAATTAAAAAATGTAGAACCCATTCACCATTCCATACATAGTGAAAATTTAATTAAATACGAAAATTACCACCATCTGTTAGAATCAATTATCACTTTCACAATGATGTTTATAACAAAAAATGCATACCTTTTTAATAAAAAAACTTCTACTTTTTCGTCTTTCTGTCGAGAAAAACTTAAATTTGTACATGTAGAAAAAATATGTTTTTCCTCCTCTGCATTTTCCCACTTCTCACATATGTCTGCAGCTATTTACCACAGAGCTAAACCCGAAAAAAAGTTTTAAAAAGCGATAAAAAAGCAAAGCGAATCTTGTGCATTGGTTTCTGTTCCCAGGAACCTAGCAGGTCAATATAATTCCGAATACCTGTAGAAGAATCTCAATTCGAGTATTTCTTTTTCGCTCACACTGCCCAAACAAACAAATGTTTGCATTTGTATTAGTGCCCAAGGTGGATTCAATGTGTCCGTGGTGACTGGGGCTAAAGTGTAATTTGTTTCCGAAAGTAAGCGTTGCCCGTGCCCACTTGCAAGACGACAATATTGCGATATAAAAACAACGACTGTTCCGCGTAGACATTGGCCAGGTCGTAGTCATTATTAAAAGAAGTGGAATGGGCTCGGTTAAGTGTGACCTCGCTCGTTTATTGACGATCGGCTGGCTTGTCACGAAAACCTCAATATCTCCATCCTCATGATTCGTCCTTCGCAATCTTTTCATTGTATTGACACAAGTAGCATTTACTGGGCTCTTTCCCACATCCTGGTGCGCCCTAGTCTTCCCGTGCTTCCAGTGCTACGTGCAAATATGTCAGCTCAGCAGAAATATTTTCAAATGTGTACAGAGCCACACTGAGAGAGAGAGAGAGAGACGAGAGAAAGACATTTAATCTCTTGTCGGCACATCCAATCGAACCGCGAAGCCCTTCTACTCCCCTCTTAAAGTGAGGAATGTCTGTGTGCAAGCAAACCAACATTCCAACGAACGACTTGCAAGTTGCAAGGAAACTTGTCCCTGGATTTTTCAATTCGCAATGAGAACACGGCAAGAAAATCTTGATTTTGCACAAATCAATACTTGAATGATTCTGTGGACGTTGAAACTTGTCATCTGTCACTAATTATAAGAAAGAACAGGAATCACCTATTACGCGATTCCAGTTTTTTGTGCACTGCGTTTTATGCGGTATGAAAAACGCAAGGCAATTAAGAGCTATCTAAATATTAACAGTTTTCTATTTCGCCCTCTGGGTGTTTTACGCCCTTTATAAAACTTTTTCGTACTTGGTTTAATGCATTGCGAAATGCTTAAGGCGAATCCTGACTATTTAAAAGTAACGTTCACTTTTTACCTTCCGATTAGCTGATTGAGCGACTCTCACATTTCGTCTTCATGATGTCATGTGCAAAATCGGGATTCGCATCCGGTAGCAGCCATTGAACGTACGTTCAGTGTCATAATAAAAGTCTCCTTTTGAGATTCAAATCAGTAGTGAAACCGTTTCGAGAGAGAGAGAGAGATCACATTCTACTGGAGATAGACCGTTGTACAATAGAAAAGTACATCCTTTTCAGACGACAAAAGTCTGCTATCAAAAACGACGCTTCATTTTCTTGCTCTTTGGTGGTGCTGTGCCTGTGTACCTTGTGCTTATATTTGCTGAATCGATTCCGTGGATATTATTCGTTTGCAATGACTGGCACTACAAAATGTAACTTTTGAGAAAAGCCCATCAAAATAGTTTCTACAGTCTGTATTCCCAATGTATAGTGAGACTAGTACGTGTGTATTAAAGCGCAGCGTCTCTAATGAATGACTTCAACCACACGAAGCAGTATTATAAATAAATGGCGCGCTTCACTGATTTCCCCCACTATTTAACTTCCTCTGACGTACTTATTTATAACGTAAGCGTTTTACACAGGGTTTAAAATTTCAATCCCTCGGTTTATTTTCCAAATTTCCAACTTTCCCGCTATTATTTGTTATTTTCCATTTTCCCAGTGGGAAAAGAGGGAATGCCCAGTAAAATATTCCATTTTCCCGCTTATTTGTTATTTACCATTTTCCCAGTGGGAAAAGTAGGAATTCCCACTTTTCATTTTCTAATTTTGAACCCTGGTTTTAGGTGGTGCTTGAATTTTACTTCTGCTTCATCTCTATACCTTTTCAGTATGAATGCTGACTGACTTTGTCGACTGACTCAGAAATTTGCAGATGCGGAAATGACAAGCCAAAGCCAGAGAGACTTTCGATTTGAGACTGCTGCTCAATGAAGAGAAATCCCTAGGCTTATATCATTTTATCATGAAACTCCTTTAGGTGAAAGTTATGCTTCTCTCCATGTGTGTGACCTTTAAACACTTGTGTCTGTGCACGTAGTAACTTAAAGGCGTAATTATAAAAGCATTGAATTGGGATTAAGAGATTAATGATCATTGATGGTGTAATAATGGGTAAGCCACAACGTACGCCAGTTAAAGAACAAGTGGGAATCTATATTCAGAACATGAGCCTATAGAGGAACAGATTCTTTTTGTAGACACAGATTACGTTTAATTAATGACTAACATTTTCATAGAAGTATTTCTTAATGTTACGTTCATTGCAATACAGATTTCCTGTTGGAATTTTCTATATGTTAATATATTGTAATGACGTAATTTTTGGATTTATGCGGGAACATGTCATTTTTTAATTTTTTTGGTCAATAAGTCACCATGTAACAAAACGAGATGTAAATTTTTCTAAATTCCATTCAGGTATTTAAATTTAGTCATTTTGTGTGTTAAATGCTGCAGACTCTGAGCATTGGCCTCTATTAACTTTAGAGCAGAAGAAGCACCACTGAATATTGCATTACGAGTACACTTATGTATTCATGTGTTTCGTCATTGTTACCATCTGCTGTTGGTCAGCACCAAAAAATATTCTCCGGTTGCTTTCCATGGTTGGCCACTCTGCCTTTACGGGTTTAAAAAAATAAAAACAATCAATTTCGAGTGGATTTTTGTCCATTGCATTAAAAAACCATTCAATGCCTTTTACTTTACCCCCAAAACAGCCTTACAATTGTACTATTTTTCATAAAAAAACCTCGAAATTTTTCATTGTTGTTTTGGTGGAAGTCTTTTGTTCTGAGGACGATGATTTCATTTCTGTGAGTGTATCATAAACCAGAAGATCAGTGACTTTTTCATAAAAGTTTAAGTTCCGTGGGTCTCCGAAGACTTGGATCGTAAATATCAAGAAATCTCAAGAGGACATGACAGCAGCAGAGGCGGAACTATCGTGGGGGGCCACATTCCCCCTTAAATTTTTGTGAATTAACACGGATAGGATAATGATTGAGGGGAGAGGGTGGGGCCAATTTAACATGTGTAAGCCCCTCCCCCCTCTGAATCCGCTACTGGACAGGAATCCATGAGCGATGCCTGTGCGTGGTTTGTCTAGTAATGTAATATTATTCATCCGTAGTAGAATGCTAGTAGTCACACGTGTAATGTTATGTACAAGGTATTACATTTGTGGAGGAGATATTCACATTTTATGTGCACTCGAATGTTTTATGGAGCTATTCTGCTTCTGCTTCTGCTGTGACACGGTCCATTTGTAACTTTGCATAATTTATGCATTCTGACAGTTGCATATAGCCCTAACAACCTTTAGTAATGTACTTGAGGAAGATATTCTGGACGCGACTTTTACCTAGATTAAGTCTATAAGTGTTCCTGGACATGCAAAAGTATACGAGAGAGAGAACTAGAAATCTGCGTTTACTGCCATCATTCCCACAGCATTTTACGGCCAGTAGCTTTATGCTTAGTCTTTTTACTTTGTTCATTATTATGTGCACTCACTCATTCATTCGTTCGCATGTCAAGCTCGATCCCTAGCATAGTAGGTAAAAGTGAAACAACACAGTCATTAGAAAACTTTAATAGTAGGAAGCAAGACTCGTAAAATTCTTGTCCAGAGAACAAGAATAATAATTACACGCAAGCAGTGGCGTGTGCAGAATGAATATTTGGTGGGGGCTTGGAGGCACAGCCCATCTGTCTCATGCTAATTATTTCTTTCTATTTCTGCTTTCCTCATTCTTTTTATTTAATTACTTTAAATATTACTTGGGGGGTACAGTACCCCTTTCGTCTAAATACGCCCTTGTACGCAACATAGTGATCCTCTTTCTTCCACTTTCTCTCTCTCTCGAGAGAGAGAGGAGTATCTCCGCTCCAGTGAACACTTCATTTCTCTTTCAATGTTGCTTCAACCATTAAAAAACACAAAGAGTAAAACAGAAGAAATGATGATTCGTCGTTCTTAACTTTCTTGTCTTCGGTGCTGGCTGCTGCGCAAAATGAGTGTACATAAAAAGAATTGTGTGTTGTTCCCGCATATGAATTCATGTTGTTTTGTAGAGTTCAAATATTTCCCTTTTGATTTTTTATTCGTTGTATTTTTGTGGGTGTAAGACTAAATATTTGTTGAAGGTTTTTAATTATTGTAGTGTAATTTCTCTTGATTCACCCAGACAACTTTTAAACGCCGGTTCATTCTGTCAACTTGTTGCACTGTTTTCATTTGTAAGCCTTTGTCTTCTTCAAAGGGAAGATGTACACATTAAGGTACATGCAATATCCCAATCAGAGTGGGAAGATGACATGTGAATAATAAAATTAATGTGAAAAATGTGATTGATTGGTTGTGGAAAAAATTAGGTTAATTTTTTGGATTGAGGGGTATAGGTTGGTTGCGCCCCTGATCCTCACACCCGAAACCCTGTGTAAAACTAAATAAGGACGGCAGAAGAATAAGCAATGAAAACGAAAGGAGTCGCGTGTTGTTCATGAA
Source organism: Plutomurus gul (assembly GCA_019776185.1). Classification (NCBI taxonomy): domain Eukaryota; kingdom Metazoa; phylum Arthropoda; class Collembola; order Entomobryomorpha; family Tomoceridae; genus Plutomurus; species Plutomurus gul. Next base: position 2,944 of record JABASC010002194.1, on the reverse strand, counting down.
TTCAATCAAGTCATAGCGTTGATATTTTATTATTGGGCTAAGAGACATGCTGTTCTCTCACAAAAGTCACCTTCAATTCCGATATCGTGTACACAAAATTCCATTTTTCACAATCATTTACACTTTTCCTTTGAAAAATAAAATTAATTCCTAAACGCTCTATTTTTATTATCAATGTGATTTGCGTTTTTTTTATTAGATTGAGTTCACCTGTCGAGTTCTGTCAACAACAAATTCGACTGTGGAGGGTGTCACCAAATTCTTCTCACAGAATACAAAGGAACACTTAGGGGGCGTCACTATAAGGAATCTATTCCGAACAGGGAATTGTGTATTTGAACACATCTGAATGAAGTCAGCATTATTATTTCATCAATCAATGTTTGCTCACGAATACTTGGGACCAGGGTTATGTTTAGGGGGGCTTATTTCTTACTATGTTAAAGTCATAGTTCAACTATTAAATGCGAATGTCTCCAAACTTTTTATTGGACAGTGTCCAAAATGACACCTTAAATTAGGGATACCAAAATTTAAATTGGCGGCAATTTAAGGATTTTGGGGGAAATTTAAAAATCTACAATTTTTTGAATTCCTGAAAACATTTACTGACCTCTAAATCGATCCTGCTTTGCCACACCCTCTCTATCCCACACGTGTTAAATTTCTCCGTTTAGAGGGGGGTTGAACCCCCCCAAACATTTCCACCTGGATCCGCGCCTGCATGACTATCTTAAGAATAGAATGAAAACGGGAACGTAAATATGAATTGAATGAAGAAAGTTTGGCCTGTAAAATGTACATGAAACTTTGCATCTGCATTTAGAAAGCGGGGAAATTGTGCAGCATGTAATTTATAATTTAATTGAACAGACATGGGAAAAGTGTACTGTCTACTTACATTTACAAATTTAAGCACCCAGCGGTATTACCCGTGTACGCATATCCGAATAGCAGTAGGCAGTATCTGTCTACCTGAGAGCTACTTGAGGATAATTATTTTATCTTATGGAACGCATTAGAAAATTACTACTTGCATTATTTAGAGAAGCGTTGGAGATTTCTAAGATTGATGTCTTTGATATTAAATACATGTGTCCAAATCGGACAATTCCACTCTGTGAGTGTGCACACAAGAACTACTTGGGCCAAATGAAATGGTCTGTCTCGTGGGATTGCAAATCTGCTGCCTCTAATGCATACTCAGCATTCAAAATCCAAATAAAATAATCTTTTATCGTTTCCAACTTCTGTGTGTGTGAGATAGCGGCTCTGCTGTGAGACAAGAACGATCGAAATAATACTCTGGAATATTTGTTGTATGTACAGATGTCTGTAATGGGAATTCAAATTTAGCATGGCACACACAGAAACAGGGTTGGCCACCCGGAATTTATTAGACCGACACATGCTTTTGGGGTTTTGGCTCTTTTATAGAAAAAACCTAAATATTCACAGTGGGCTTTTTGGTTAATTTTAATTTTTAATTAAATAAACCAAAAGCATGCTACTATAATAGCATAAATATAATCTGAAGGTACTTTTCTACAAAAATTTGTAATTCTTTTTCCCTGTTAAAATTAAAAAGTTGGAATATTTGGGTCATTTTGGCTCCATAGCCCCGCCCCTCCTCCTCGCCACCCATCCCCTGGTTACGCCACTGCAAACGCATTATATAAAGGAAAATGTTCGATATACGGTTTTAAAACTAGTAAACCATTGAAAATTCCTTTCATTGTTAATCAGTCTTAGAGCGTCAAGGATTCACATGTACAATGTAAAAGCAGCAGCCATTTACAAATGATTTACACTAAAAGTCTGTCAGAAAATATAATTTTGTGTCCGACCTCGTAGTCTGTCACCCAAAACATAGACTGCTTGCTACCATTGTATTTGCATACACCGGATTCCAGTACAATACCACGTATAGATAAATATGTGCTTCTGTTATTAGAATTCTTGCAAATAGTTTAATATAGCAGAAGTAGTATATTATTATTCCTTATTGTTATCAGTAGACACGACCACAGTTCATTTAGAAACACCGCTTGTACGTATTTGTACAACAAAAAGGCAATAACATCGCACTTTCACTCAAGAAACTTTTTCCAGCAAAAATTCTAAGCAATACAACTAAATGCAAGAGGAAAAACATATTCCAATTTGTGACAAAGCTTTCAGTAAACTTTGTGAATATTGCAATGTCAGTGGAAATGACGCAGACATTTGTATTTATTAGGAAATTCCGGTGGTTAGGCATAATAATACTGCCACAGGGCCACCGTTGAAAACCGTGTAACCTAGCCAAGGGTTCATGGGGCATGGTATTTCATACGTTTTTACAAAAACACCCAACCAAACAAATTAAAAAACCCGACCCATTAGGATATTGGGGGTTTTATGTTCGAAGTTTATAGTATAACTGTATATTAACGATTGTCTAAATTAAATATTTGTCTTTATAATCAGATAACAAGTAATTCATAATGAATAATGAGATCATCAATATCCGAAACTTTCTCTACAATAAAAGGCATGTTTTGGAACAAAGATAACTCCAAAACCCCAAAATAACCCACAAAACATTAAAAAATCTTTATCGTTTAAACCGGTTTTTTTCATCCCTGTTAGTAGCAGGGGTAAAGAAGGGAAAAAAATAGTCGACGGATGTTCTGCAGGACAGAAGACAAGAGATCATCCATCTTAATCTGTCTCCGTTCCAATTGCGTCTACCACTAGCGTATGCACTGCACGGGGGACATGTACACCACCGATGCACAAACATTATTACAATAGCTCACACCCACAAATAGAGTGTTCTCTGAATACCGTTGACATAAACTGAAAAAATGCCTGTCCACCGTCCACGCGAGACTGTCACACGTTGCACACGTGTACTACCATATTATTATACACAGCAACATATCACACAAGACAATAATCG
>JABASC010002193.1:0-18741 GCA_019776185.1 Plutomurus gul | reverse complement strand
CCCCCGCAACAAATTATCTCTTTGTAAACAATTACTTTCTAGTATTGTTTCTAGTTCGGCTTCTGTGTTGCAGTGTTTACACGGAACACCACTGACTTCCATGACGCTAGTCAATATCCGAATGATGGATGGCTTCACTTGCCACAGAACGAGACACTGTCCCTGGTCGTTGTACATTTTGAACATATCTCGAACGCCCTGAGAGATATTAAATGATCATGTCCATGATCATGAGTTCATCGTACTATTAATTAGTAGGCACTTATTCGTTATCTGTTTACCTGGGCTGCGGTGAAATCTGCGAATTGAATATGTTGACAATCGATGACAACAGGTAATGTTCCTTTAGCGAAATTATTTCCTGACTTCATCACAATGTATCGAGTGTAATCAACACTGGGAAATGTAAGCGATCTGTCTAAATCGACCATTATAAATTCCAGTCCCCCGGCAGTCTACGATTACGTAACATGTTATTCACATCATTTATTGTAGTGCGTAATAAATGAAGGTTTATGATGTAGATTACATTATTTGTTGTTTACTTAATCACGTTATTTTATGTTTGTGTGTGGTGGAGAAGATAAAGTGACTTACGAATCCTCTTTTTACTCGAACACCCGGATAGCCAGCATAATAGAGGAGAAACACGAGACTAATTAGGAAGCCAATTAACACTCCGTATTCTAGGCCCACTATAATTTAGAGTCCCCCAAAGAATTATAGATAAAAAATAATTCAAGGATAAGTGGGAAATAGGAAGTTAATAAATAAATTAATAATTAGTAATGTATAAAATAAAAAATAGATACCAAATAAGGAGACTAAAAATGTGGCTGTGTACGGAATTAAATCTGCCTCTGTAAAGTGTGTTAAAATTATTTGCTTACCAAATAAGGAGACTAAAAATGTGGCTGTGTACGGAATTAAATCTGCCTCTGTAAATCGTGTTAAAATTATTTGCATTATTGTATTGATCATAATATAATTGTAAAGATTGCATTGACATCTAAATATTTATACTTACTTTTGCTTTGATACATCGGGTACAGTATAGTAAAATCCACTGTAAAAGTTTAGTTATTGTTAAAGTGTCATTAAAATAAAATTGGCCAGAGGTACAAAATGACTTAATATTGCGACATTGATTTAATTTTTTTCATGTACACGTTAAACCGTACCTGTAAATATCACCGCGCACACAATCACTGCCGCCAAACTTGCTTTCGGTATATAGTAAACTGGTGGCACATTTAAAATTTGAATTGTAATGGTTATTATGTATGGCATAATGTTATATAATGTAGAATAATAGTAAACTCACATTTAGGTGTGAGAAATTGGAGGGCTAAGATTACAAGCTGTGAAATAAAATCAGAATTCTTTAAGTAATGAGTCCAAAATTTCAAAATATAATTATATTCTAGCATTTCAAAAAAATACCGTTCCAGTTACGAGTCCTCCCTGAAAACCGAAAGCAGAAGAATTATTACCATCACAATGTTTTAAATTGTTGAAAATATCTTTTGAATTTTTTAATAATATACTTACCATTGGGGTTTTTACCCCAGAAGCATGATTTACAACCGTACGAGAAAACGTCCCTGTAATTGGCATTCCGGAAAACATTGAACCCAGTATATTCGAAAGTCTATAGATTGGGGTTAATTTTATTTGTAGAATTATTCCTGGATAAGGCTAAAATATTTGTTTAAATATAATGAAGTTGAGAAAGATTATTAAGATACCCAATTGTGATCATTTCCTGGTTCGTGTCGACTCTGCTCGTGCCCGCATACACCTTTGCAATAGTAATGTGTTCCATTAAAGCGAGCAAAGGAAGAATTAGCAAGGCAGTAAAATCATCTTTGAACAACTGACTCAAGCTGTATTCGGTTTCTTCTCCCGTTTCCGTATCATTTCCGTAAAATGTAAATTCCGGAAGCCTGAATGGCGGAAGACCTTCTACTAGCTCACCTGTAAAGAATATTAGTTGGTAATAATGGAATGTTCAGATTTTTCAGATTTACAAATTTCAAAATTTCATTTAGATGTCCACTCTACATACTAAATAATTCTGCACAATATACTTACCCACCACTTCAACTGAGGGCGGATCCCCTATCAGACCAAAAATGATCGTACACACAATAATGACAATTACATTTCTTGAGGTGGAAATGAGCCACAACGTTTTTTTCAGAATAGGGTGGCATTTCCCCATACATTTGCAGATCGTTTGTAATTCCTGAAAGCAGAAATATTTATTTTCATTGCTTTATGTATTTATAGTTTACTGGAAACACAAAAAAATTAAATAGAATGTGAAAGAGTGTATCATAACTTACCCTGAGAAAGAGCAAAACAATAATGCATGCCAGAGCTACAAGCGAATCGTTTCGCTTCACTTCAGATATGTTTTCGACGGTGCCTTTGATGACATCGAGAAATCCGTTGGCTTTAAATTTTAATCCTAACAGTGAATTCACTTGAGTGCTGCAAATTACAAGGGCGGCTGCTGATGTGAACCCACTCATGACAGGTGTAGAAATGAAGTTCACGATGAAACCTGAGTGAAGCATTTATCATAAATATAATTGCACAATTCATGAATAAATTAGAAAAGCAGAAGCTACTGCTACTTCACACGTATAAAAATGTGTCAAAATCATCCCCACTCTACTTAAGTGATACAAAAAATTGGAAACTAAGCATTAAATTTTATGCTTTCACAAGAAAAGGTCGAAAAACGGATAAAATATCTACACAGGGGAAAACAAACAATCTTACAATTACCAAAAACTCACCTAATTGAAAAATTCCCATCAGCAGTGTAACAATTCCTGTTAAAAACGCAAGTAACACCGCGTATTCTGGCGGTTTTCCATCAGAAAATGAAAATGTCATAATTGCCATTATAGCTGTCGGCCCTGTTAACATTGCAAAGTTTGAGGATTAGAAAAAATGGACATTTTACTAAATTTAATTCTATTTGAAATAAAAATACCTATCGTAATGTCTACAGTAGACCCAAAGAAAATATAGACAAAACATCCTATGAATCCGGAATAGAGTCCGTACTGTAATCAGGAAAATTTTCTATTTAAAATTGTCTCGTTTTTGGTTGAGATGCTAAACGAAATCAAAATTGATTTCCAACCTGGGGAGGAAGGCCACCGACACCGGCCAAGGCGAGACCTTGTGGGAGGATTGTCAATCCAACGGTGATGCCTGCGATAACATCTGAAACGAGCTTAGACACAGTGTAAAGAGGTAGCCACCCAAGAATGGGCAACTTTTTGTACAATTGTTTCTTGGTGAAAGTCGTTTTCGTCCACGTTTTGAAGCATCCTTCACTCTCAGCGTCATTCCCAGCGACAAGTTCCTCCGTTGACACTCCATTAATATTTTCTTTAGAATTGCCGAAATCTGCGTTGGACGGTGAGCGCGACAGCCGTGCAAGACTTGTCGCGCTGTACGAATGTATCAGCTCCGTCTTCATGATAAATTATTAACTCTATTTCCTATTCCTAGCATAAAAATAATTTCAGACTGCAAAAAAAAGAATAAATTATTTTTGTAATAAAAAATCTTTACAATTTAAATAAATGTTACAATAATAATATCACTAAAGGCTCACCTTTGGACTCTGAAGCGGCGATTATGTAAACATTTACCAAAGTTATTAGCTGAACGTTTGTGGGTAAAGCTCCAGAAACAGATGTGTTAAACGCCGAGCGACGACTGCAGTACAAACGGTGCAATAGATCTGCTTTCATACTATTCATACCCACAATAATTGCAGAGAGATTAGCTTTGGGTGACTTTATGAGAGGAATGAGATTGATTGAATTGGATTAAAAGGTTTTATTACTCTTTGAGGTTTTTTTTTATCTAAAGTCTGTTTGCTTCATGTGTACTTACTTTGTTAGTGCTGGTAGACAAGGATGCCGCAGTGATGTGCATGCTGGTACATATTATTATGTAGGTGAGAGTAGGTAAGTAAGTCTTCGTCATTCGTCAATAAATGTTACAATTTTGATTATCTTCTAGAGTGTGTGACTAGACACAATTTCTACGTGTAGTAGTAACGTGTTCATTTGCAACGAATTTTTCATAGCTCGTGTCATTATGTAAGACTCGTGAAGTTCAATCACTATATTGGCAAGTGCAAATAGTGGAATGCAGTTATCCTATTACCACATGCCCCGATAAGCTTATTTAATAACCATTGCTTTTCGTGGATAATTGGGGATTACCTTTGTCGACTTTATTTGCTGCCCGTATTCTGTACTACTTAGGGTAGACTCGTTAGCATAGCATAAGAATGCGTCATGTTTATGTGGAAAAATTTGTTGTTTGTGAAAAATGTAAAATGCTGTGCACACTTGGAATAAGTGAGCGAGTGGGTAAGCGGTTGGAAAGCGAGCATGGATGAGATTGTTATGCAGTTAAAAAATGACGATAAAATGACGTGAATTAATCTGTGTGCTTAAAAGTTGCATTTTCATGTAGAACTGCTGTCTAATGACTTGATCTACCCAACAATAAATGAAAATATTTAAAATTAAATATTTAGATTTTCAGACGTCATTGATGTACTAATTATATAAGCACATTTACAAAAATCCTTGAAGAATGCGGGTTTGTCGACTGAAACGTTGGATTAACTACAAAATTAATTTCATCGGAAAGTTCTTTACGAACTAAATTGTGAGAAAACAAGTGCCACCAAAATCAACTAAATAAATCTGCCTACATATTTTAATTTGTATCAGAATGCTTTTTCCAAATAATGATGCAGTATACCAGGTATAACTACTACGTAGTAGTTTGCAGTTTCGGAGGGATGCTCCGAGTTCAAGAGTAATACAAATCTGTAAATGTGTACGATAATGGTAACACCTGATATGAGAGTTACATATTATGTCTCTTTGCCAGTCACGTTTATGTTTAGTGGATAAATTATGTATGAGATTTTACAATGCAATAACTTGTAATCTTTATTGGTAATTCGGAGTACAGCAGATTACTGTAGTGCCCTGTTTCACTTGACATGGAGACACGAGATCGTTCTACTTAATAAAGTTACAGTCCTGCTGCGGACAAACGTAAAAAGGAAGTCTGGATACAAGGGTGCCTCTTGATTGTTGACGATGTGCCCAAAACCTAATTGGATAAAAATCTCATTGTGACAGAATTGTACTGTTTTATGAGGAATCGGGTATCACCCCTTGTAAATTGAGAAAGCGGAACAGGATGTGTTTGGATGAATGCTGATAAACGTTCCAACTAAATTAACAATGACAGAGAGTTGTTCAAATGTATGAAAAATACTTGAAGAAATGTCAAAAAACACCACACCTGCTAATTATAGTGCATCCATCAAAGCCTGCAGTGATGTAATGCAACACTTGCTACCTACTCTGTATAATAATCTTCTAATTTTAGTTACAGGTATCATCAAACATAAATTATTTTGCCAATCTGTCACACGGGACATTTTTGAGAGCATAAATTTATGTGAATACAATGGCTGTTATGTGAGCGTGAAATGTAAATGTTATACCGATGATCTTGAAAATTACATGGAGTGCCTTAATCATAATATTCATGACAAGTGAATGACAAAAATTATGATAATGTGTGCTCCTGTCAATAAATTAATGATGTTTACTCATCATCATCATTCCACTTCACAATGAATTGTAGTGTTTACCTAGGCGTATCAATAACAAACATCTTCGTGTGATATAGGAATACAAATTACATCATGTATGTGTGATTGCCTTTTCGAGACTGGGTGTTCAAAGTTCGCGTAGGTATTCTGTATACATCACAAACACAGCATTATTCTTTTTGTATACGCAGTACGCACTGTTATGCTACAAACTAATCTACAAATTTTCCAAACCCATTTTATTCAATTAGCCATTAATTGTGATTGGATAAATCGGCGGCTTTGCAGAGTGGACACTTAAATATTGCCACTGTTCGTACCAATGACGCAAGTTACCATGCACCGAAGTGATCTGAACTACTTACGTTTAGTACCTAATCGAAATATATATTTGTTCGCGGATTCTACATGCACAGAATTTCACAACTGTCACCCAAGATAGCATCAATAATGTATCAATAAATAATTTTAAGTCTTGAAATATCGTTGAAAACTGTACGGAATAAAAAGAATCAGCTGCACGACAAAAAATTTAGTTTATTTCGTATATTTATATTTATATAAGGAAATATTTAGATGCTTGATTGCTTTTTTCCTGATTTTGAGAGAAACGGTAGAAATGTGCATGTATAGTCTGTCATTTGAAGGAATAAAATCTGAATACCTGATTTAATTGTCATGATAACTATTCATTGTTCTTGAGTTCTCAAAATGCATATTAATTACATACAAACATTGCGTGCGTAGATGCTTGTACGAGTTCTAAATTATTTGAACAATGTAAAATGTAATTTCTCCCGTTTTTCACAAATGTTTGTCACACTTATTCTTCTATTATTTGGATATGGTTATGCAGTAATATATTTACGAAGACACTTCCATGGGGTAAATATGTGGTTTCACAAAATTGCAAACAAATGCCATTACATAAATTGGTTGCAAGCAGATGGTACACAAATAATAACCAAAACATAATTATAGTAGTAGTAGTAGTAATGCTATCACTATTCATTGAAAGTATTTATTGTATTGAGCCTATGATGAAACCACTCCTAGTAAACACATTATTGCGCATATAAACTTTCTGGGAAACCTTCAACTGTATTCATTTTCTAGTTATCTCGAGAAGCAATTAATTGCTTCTATCCAAAGTGGTCATATTTTATAAAACGAAATTTACTTTTTCTTTTTAAAACGAAATAAAATCTTTGTATGCCCGGAGACAATGGTCCTTCAGACAATGACAACGACGCATACAAACTCGTATACGAATTTATCAATACGCATATTGTATTAGTGTTAATGGTCACACCAAGTTCTTTTATTTTTTTGCAATTGCGTTTGATGTGATCCCGCAAAAAGCTAATACTTAAACGTTGTAACTTCATTGCCTTACCATTGACGCAGTTTTCACCACTTGATTCCAGTTTACGGCGGAATCTGCTAATATTGAAACGATAGTTGCAGTCGGCAGTGCCGACTCGGCACTGTCGGTGTTACCCAACTGTACAGTATAGTAAAAAATACTCAAAGCAAACATTGCCTGAGTGTTATCGATTTTCATCTTCAAAGAGTGTGAATAGCCTCGGTAATAATTACAACTGTAATCAGATTTCGATTTATTGACTATCCGTGTACAAGACCGTTTACAAACAAATCAATAACTAAATAGTACATCGTACTTGTAATACAACATTGTGCAATGATTGTATAAGTACATGCATTATGAGTGTAGTACTACATTACATACGAGACGACAACGTTTCTACTATTTTTACACTCCATCAAAATTTGGATGTTTTGTAAACATTAATTCATTCTACTAACATTTTACAATGATTAATACTTGTTTTGTACACACAATAGGAACATGTATATGTACATTTCAAAGTCAGCTTTGAGTGTTTATTCGATGTGGATTCCTATTTATTTGGAAGGCATGCAGAAGTGGAAGGAAATTTCCAGAATATTTAAGTTGGAGGTGGTTGAAGCTTCTTCTGATTATTCAGAGCACTCACGTACCAACTCATTTCTTTTGCCAAATTTTTCATGGCCTGGGCATTGATATCCAGCTTCGGCTTTCCATCTTCACTCATATTCTCATGAACCATGGGCACAGCTACGTATGTTGGTAGAGCAAGCAAACCTATTTCCGAACCGGGCCATTGAATAACTTGTTAATGATGTGATGTGATAGCATGATTTTCACAGGAAATTAAATTAATTGTAGAATACCTAATTCACTGACAAACGGTCGCAGTGCAACCCCAGCTCGAATTCCACCTACATTTAAAAATTTGATTTAATTACTGCAAAACAAAATCCATTCATATTTTAACAAAACGGGTTATCTTTAGGACTGATATTCAATTTGAACAGATATTTATCGAAAGCTAGACTATTTTAAAACAAAACAGACTAACCCTTCAATTCTACTCAAATGAATATTTTAATATTTGAAATATCCCCAAATGAATATTAATTTTAATGGTCCCAACTTCTGATTTAATATTGACAACTTTTTTTTATTTGTCAGATCTGAAACAGCTTTCTGCATGATTTATATTATCGTTTATTTTATGCCCCAGCTTACAAAAATCGGTTAAGAATACAAAGGTGTATAAAGAAGACTCACCTAAATGGCTCATGGCGTAAGTGACAATGCCAACGGGGCGATGTCGATAGCTTTTCGGAGGAAAGTGATCCATTAGGTTTGTCAAAGGCGGCGGGATCGTGGAGTTATATTCCGTGCTGACGACAATAAACCCATCGGCTTTTTCGATCTGCCCGTTGATATCTTTCATCCAGGAAGGGGCTTTGGTTGGATCGATAAAATGAAGCGGCTCTCTCACAACCTCAACCTTCAATTGCAATGGATCAACAATGATTGACTTCATTCCAGCCTCCTCCACGGCATTATGCACAAATTTACTCATTCGGGTTGCCATTCTATTTGGACGGACAGAACTTAAAAATACAAGGATGTTTGGTTTCATGTTGATTTAGAGAGTTAGGACGGAATCCCCTACAAATTTAAAAATATATCTTGATTAATTGAATATATTTAATCTGCATGAATTTATAAAATATCATCATTTTTTTGCTAGAAATTGCACTTTCTATGATGTAAATAGTTTTCAAATAGTCGACATATTTTTAATATGATTTAAATCGTATTTACAATTTACACTAACCTCTGTACAATAATAAATACTCACTCAATAAATAAAATAGTTTTATATGAGAATCATGAACAAACGTTACATATTCAGTCTAACACTATTTCCTGCGCCCTGATACGTGTATATTTGCAATGATGCACAAGCACAGTGCATTTTGGCTGTAATTGGATTGGATTTATCCGTGCAAAAGTACGGTATCCATTTTCTGGACGGGAAACGATCTCACTTATCTAGGTAAAAACAGTTGGGGCCTGGGGCTACAATTTAGTGTGCACAATGAAGCGTGTATAAATCCCATTCGTATAAATGATAATTTAGATCAAAATAATGATCGGAAGACACTAACTTTCGAATTTCCTACCTCTGCCACTAAATACTAGATAGCACTAGATACTAGTATAGTACTGCATGATATAATATTAATATTTGGTCGAATGATTTCAAGAAAAAAAGAATCTATACTTCCCCATGGAAAGTCAAAAGACAGTGAAATAAATAATAATTAACAAGGCTTTCTGTGTGTGTAACCTTTTGATGATGTCTTTTGAATGCCTTCTTTCCAAGTGTGAGAACTTGGGTTACAACCGGCTGCCCTTAGAATTGTTGACGCATATATAAAAGAGCTAATGTTAAAAATTCCACCTTGCTGTTTGTAATGTGCACCTGACGACAATTATTTCCGACTTAATGCATCGCGATATGTTGACGTGTCAATTCAAAATCTTTATAGCGGGCATCAAAGCAAAAGTCAAGGCCTAAAATGGCATGAAGCCAGTACACAAATCTCGGTCTCGGAGAGTCTCTCAGTCAACTCGGGTAATGAATCATTCTAGATCTCATAAAATCAGACGAATCACGAATGGCATCTTGTTTCAATCTCATCCGTGTACAAATTCAAGAATAATAGCAAAATGAGCGCGCCGATACAAACATTAATTTGTGGTTTGTTGTAGTTATTCGTCTCATTTCTTTCATTTCATTTACAATTTCAATATAACATTTAGACCTCAAAATTAGATATTTAGTTGTGGTTAGTTAGCTTTGTTATAGAGTTGGATTTAATGAGTCCTGTGGTGATAATTGTTGTTGTTACACAAACGGTACTCCAATTACTTATTTTATTATCGTTCTCTCTGTTGTGTGTTGTCTGATGTCTGTCTGTTCATTTCTTTGGATATTGATGATTAAACAATAATTTAAAATTGTATTCCAGTTTTGTCATGAGTTCTACTATAATTGGGACCGACAGAATCTTTGACCTCGAAAAGATAAAAAGTTGTAAAAGTTCGAATATTGTCAAAGTTTGATATGTATTATTATAAGTTGCCAGTTGCTAACCACTGACTTTTATTCGAATATCGAACCCTTTTTAACACAACACAAACGCAGATCGATAATATTTTTATTTTTAATAATGAATGATTGTTCAGATATTGTACGTATAATACGAATGTTTTTCCCTTTTAATCTATAGATTCATAGTCAAGTCGCAAGTAGTGGAAGTCTCATGTTTCACCAATGATCGACATCAATATCACGCTGATGAACTATTGATATTAATTTGCTGATCTCCACAGATGAAATCGTACCATCAATGACTTTTTCCTAACCAACATTGATGCTTAACTAAATCAACAATCAATGTGGTGAGTACTTGTAATATTACATGGTATTCGTAGAAGAATACAAGACAACACATACAATTACTATACTATGTACAATGAGAATGAGAGACTTTCAGTACATTGTACATGTTTTCAATTTTTTAGAACGATTTAACCCCAATCATGGAGGCACAGACAGTCCTACATACAATGCTGAAAGATTTTCGCACTAAAGGTCAATGCCTACTAAAGTAAGTATTCCATTCTCCAGTAGTATTTGATAAGGTTGGAAATGATTTTGTGCTAAACGACGTGTTTTCTACTCCAGAATTTTGTCTGAAGAAAGCGTTTCGAAATTGATGGTGGAAGAATTAGTTGAAGAATTCGAGAAACAGTTTCCTGACAAGTCTAAGGTGTTCAAAGGTACTTCTTATAAAAAAGGGTTTAATCGTTTCAACATTTTTAAATTAAAACCAGTGTCATTCAACGGAATAAAACAAACATTTTTTAATAGTATGCAGTGTAATCGTGACAATGCTTCAGAATCAGGAATTTCTTACTAGCAGTGCTCAGAGGATTTCGGCTATAGCTTTACTTATTGGCGCCTATGGCCGTGGGTTGGCCGACATCGATAAAAACCCATTCGCTGTTTTGATTTATTCGTTATTGGTAATGAGACATAATAATAATTTAGGTAACCTGTTAATAGCTGCTTGTAAACGTTGTAATAAAATTTTTAATTCCAGAAAAATGGTGGTATCACTTCTAATGAATCTCCTGCAAAGGTTGCAAATCTTTCGCCAATTGGAACAAGTTCAGGATCTCCAAAGACCACTGTAAACAATTCCGAAGGCAATCGGAATGACTCAGTCGATCACGTTGTGCTAAACGAAACGGAAAAAATAATTTTAGCTCATTTGGTTGCCGCGGATTCTTCATCAAAGGCAAATGTTTTTTTAATTTTCACTGTTACCGTTATTTCTCTTTCTGTGCCAATTCTAATCTGTTTGAAAAATAATAACTACAACACTACAACTTTTGGGTACGAGTAGGTGTGGAGTAAAACGGTGGACGAGTTAATCGATTCAATCGATGAGCTAAAAAAGGTAGATTTGCCCGTGTTAAACAAATTGCAAGAAGCCAACACTAAACATTTAGAATCCATACCTCCCAGCGACAGATTCGGTATACCTGCATACGTGTCGGATACGTCTTTTTCGAGAGAGCCAAAGTAAGTAACGTGGCATAAGTATAATATGCATTTTATATACATATATTGCTCTCGAATTTTAAATATGAAATTTGAGTAGGCAAACTGTGAAACCGGAGAACGAACAGCAAATTCTTCTGGAAGAGTTGCTTGGCAGTGGTGACAAGGAAGATAGGATTTCTCCAGCTCTTACTAACATGCGCTTGCAATTTATAACGTTCGCTCCGCCAATACATTATGCAAGAGATGAGGTTTGTTATGTCCTGTACCTTTAAAAGTCATAGTTTAGATTTTGGAATGAGAAGGATCATGCCTTGAAAAATATTTTTGTCTCTTCGAAGCTGGTATGGATGACTCCTATGGATCCTTCAACTCACCAAACTATTATTGATCCTACTGCCGGACTTGAAGTACAAGAAGAAGAAACTGAAGCCAGGCAGCTTATTAATCAAGCTTTTAAAGAAGCATTAAGTATTACACAGCGTCAGACATTGATAAGCGAAATCCAAAAGGATCCAAAGATTATACATCAGCTTGGCCTTACACCGCAGAGACTCCCGGATTTGGTTGAAAATAATCCTCTGGTGGCCATTGACGTTCTGTTACAACTCATGGAAACTGCAGAAATTAAGGAATTTTTCTCGGTTTTGGTCAACATGGAAATTTCTGTACATTCTATGGAGGTTGTGAACAGGTGTGCATTTAGAATTTCAAATAATTCATTGACATTTCATTATTGCTAATTGGCCTGACTATTCTGATTTGCAACTTCAGATTGACCAGTGCCGTAGAACTGCCAAAAGAATTTTTGCACTTGTACATTTCGAACTGCATCTCTACTTGTGAAGGGTTTCAAGATAAGTACGTTCAAAACCGTCTAGTGCGCCTTGTGTGCGTTTTTCTTCAGTCTCTAATTCGCAACCGAATAATCAATGTACAGGTAAATATGCATTTACCATTATTATGTCTGAACCAATTTAAATTAGTCCAATGCTGGCGTCATCACTTGGATGAAGATTCTTTTAATAAAAATTAATATAGGTGTTCCCAATTTTTCAGGAATTATACATTGAAATTGTAACATTTTGTCTGGAGTTCAGTCGAATTCGTGAGGCAGCAGCCTTGTATCGTCTAATGAAACAACTAGAGTCTGAAGACAATGGATTGCAAGTGGCACTGGCAAAGAAGCGCGAACTAATTCCAAGTCAACTAACTGAAGCCGCATTCGGACGCGGTCTAAATTCAAGAGATAGAGACGCCAAGTTCTAAATGAACACTTGGTTTACTTCGGGAGTCATTTCATCGTGTGTTACGTTATCTAAAAACAAATTATTATCTTACAGCCTTACTTTCATCTACTCTATTTACCTTTCTTGCTAGTTCCATTTACTTTAAATCGAGCGATAAAATCTTTTTATGCAAAATTCAATACATTACCATCCACTTATGTGTAACTATACTAAAAACTTTCTTATTTTAGATAGCAGTGTGCGTTAATCACAAAAGCAAATATAATAAATGATGTGCTTATAACTTATGAATAAAGATATCTAAACGCAAACTCGAGGTAACGATTACGTATTAATTACGTTTTATTTAGTCAACAGCAATTACGTAAACATTTACATTTTATACTTCACTAGATTATTTAACAAGCTCTCAGGGAAACAAATCTTTACAACATCTCGAACTTACGCTTTACTAAAAGGTATCATCTTCAACTGCTGAGTGCAACTTTTTCCGTCGTATATTCTGCGAAGTTATATCATCTTGCCCATACCGCACATTTCTTGGTGGAATTAAAGCTGCAGCAACACACCGTTTCTCAACATTGAGAAAGTTAAAGGTGGCACAAGCGTGTTCTGTGGGTAAGATTTCTAAATTGATTTTATGTTGTCTCAAATATTTTATAGCTTCTAGTGGGACTTTACTCCCAGTGTCTCCCATTCCGATGACTAGAATGTCAAGTTTAGGATCAAGACTTGTAAATAAGGATAGGGATTCTGGTGTAATGCCGTCTACATCCGGAACATTCCAACCCAACACCGTTTTGGGGAAAATGGCAATAGGTCCTATGACTGATATTCCATTATTCAGCTTAAATCCATGTTGGTGATATGAATTTATCATGAGTGGAGAATCCATTTCAAAGTTGAGTATAGTAACGGTTGTTTTCCCATCCCCTTCGTAACTTGACACTGATCGCCGTATATAATTGTTAACTAGACCATTTGCGACAGTGGACTGTCGGAACAGCTTCGTTGACTCCCACAGACAGTTTAGGCTAATCTTCACAAAAGACATGGTGCTCAGTATGATCAGTTGAAATTGCAGAAATACTGTCAGTCCGTAAAATTCGTCTATCGGAAGGATGTAGCTGTAACGTTACCAAATTACACATAGTTAATTGAGTTTGTGAACATAGCAGTTTTAGCAATTTAAGAAATAATGATACAACTACCTACTTTATAATTATTTGTTAATCAGTACAATATGTACAAAAAGTACACACCTAATTTATTCAAAGACAATCAACATTCATCAGAACTTGTCCCGTGCAAATGATGCATATTTTGTAGATCACAAAATCTTTCAAAAGCTACACTCCTGTGTAATTAAATAGAAATAAATTTATAGTAGACAGTAGATGCAAAATAGATATTATAACCATTTAATATTCGAATTTATCTTACTTTTAATAGAAACGTAAAGTTTACTTCAAATTGTTGAAATGCACGTATGGCTTTATTGGACTGTTTACTGTTCACACAGTAATTTTCTGAGTCTCAATCTGAATCTACTGACTGGAACAGGATAAAATATCAATAATATCAATAAATATTTTCAGTGCTGTGCTTAGTTTTACAATAGTTTACCTGTTATTTTTCTCCCTTTTGTCTCGCTTTCTGTTGACAATTTCACGAACCGATTCTCAATATAAACTCAAATATCGCGGGATCAAATCCTAATCTTGGGTCTGTTTAGATTGAAACCAAATCTCTTTTTGTGGTAGCTATTTTAAGTTGTCAATTCTTTCAAATGATTCGACTCTCGACTGTCATCTTTACAGCACACCTGTCATTGGAAATTGTTGTGCCACCGTCAAGCGCCACTTAAACTTGCCCAAGAATGTAAAAAATAATTCTATTTTCATATACCAAATTATCAAAATGAACACTAATGTTACTTATTATTTATTCATGTATTATAAAGTATAATATCTAGTCAGTACAGGGCTTACTGTACTGTTTGATTGCATACCTTTGCTTGTACGTTACGTAACTGATTGTGGGTTAATAACAGTTTTATTAAGGTTTAGGAATAGAACTTTAGGATTTTTCGACAACGAGACTATAAGTGATGTACCTGTCTCTTAGGCTAACCAAGTCGAAATGCACCGGGAAGTTTAAATCGTACAACACCGTCACATCCTGACTATTTCATTCAATGAAATTTGATTTTATTGCATTCAAATCTCAAATAACCATTGTTCTATATGAAAATCAAGAACAATGTAGGCTTTATTTGTGGTACACAAATTTTCTCTTTAACAATAAATCAATTGTATTAAAGTGAATCAGGTTAAAGCGATTCCCATTTCTATGAAATTACTTTTGCAATTTATTCATGCATGAATTCATGTGTGGTCTAGCGAACTCATCTAATAAATACAGCCAGACTAGCAGCATTTTTTAATGTACGAACTTCTCATATATGTATATACTTTTCACTCTGTAATTTCAATACATCCGCTATTAGGTAGTGTAATGTACATGTAATGTCTCTATCTGATATACATACATACTTGCGTTATTTCAACTAAACTCTTGCCTGACTGTTATTTATAGATTCGAATCTCAACCATTATGTCACTTTCCGGATCATGGGTCTCTACATGCTGTGCTGTTGTCGTATGCACAACTCTTTGCTTTTTACCTGTACTCTCCGAAAGTGAGTCTTCAGCAGAAGATTCCTTATCAAATGGTTTAGGTGATCACATAAAATGGCAAAAACTGGAAGAGGGCTTTGTTAGTGCCAAAGAAGAAGGAAAACCTTTGATGCTTATAATCCACAAAAGTTGGTGTGGAGCCTGCAAAAGTGAGCTAAAGTCTTGAGTGTAACCGTTGTTCTATTTTTCAGAACATTTATTCAAATAACCTTCATTATTTACACAGATTTGAAGCCCAAGTTTCGTGAGTCGAAAGATATTGCGGCGAGTAGTAGCTCATTTATTATGGTAAATGCGCTGGATGAAGAGGAACCTAATGGTGATAAATATCAGCCTGATGGAGGCTACATTCCCAGAATTTTGTTCTTTGGTAAGTGGCGAAAAAAATTCTTTCAGTTTCTTTAGTTCTAAAATAAGCGACAGTTTGTTTTCAAAATCAATATAGATCCTGATGGCAACCTTCTTGAAGATGTTGTAAACGAAAATGGCAACCCGCAATATAAATATTATTACTACGATGACCTCGGAATCGTCAGCTCAATGGAAAAAGTAGTGTCTTTATTTTCAAATGTGAAAATCAGCAAAAACACCAACTCCACTTCAAATGAGAGTGTTAACATTACTCAAACGAAATTCGAGTTGTAATAGTACATAGTACAGATAATTTTGTACTAGCCATGTTAACCTAAGCTAACAATAGTATTTAGTAACAATTTACATAAGAACAAAAGTGAAGTAGATAAAAGTAGATAGACAAAAGCTTTAAAACGTGTGTAGCATATTTTGTCGAAAAACATTACCAGTGGATAGATTACAAGGGAGAATTTATTGGGTTTCATACTGAGCCCTTTAACATGATAATGATAACGACATCAATGATGCTTTAATGTTTATTGATGCAATTCCATGCGATGGCTTTTACAAAACATTTATTCTCTACATAATGCTTGATGTAACCACATGTAGTATTCCTAACATTTTGCTATGCATAACATACTATACATGTTATGTTACAAAGCGACTAAAGTGTAACAATAAGTAAAACCCTATTCTTGCCG
Organism: Plutomurus gul; assembly: GCA_019776185.1. Lineage (NCBI taxonomy): Eukaryota > Metazoa > Arthropoda > Collembola > Entomobryomorpha > Tomoceridae > Plutomurus > Plutomurus gul. The sequence continues at coordinate 2,058 of JABASC010002193.1, read as the reverse complement.
ATCAATTTGTTCGTTTCACCTGTTATACATACATAATATGTATATACAAAATAATTGCAGCGTATGTAATTTAGTCGTAGAGGTATTTATTGTAAACGTAATACAATTTATCTGACACTGATTTTGTATTATATTCTAGCATTAGACATTTCTGCTGATTCAAAGTTCTAATACTAATAATAATAATAAGTCAAGTGTAAATGTGCCTTTTACTTGTCATGCAATGAGCAACAAACAACAAACCTAATACAATTGTTTTTAAATAAATCGATGTATGTGTTTTTATAAATAATTTGGTTCTAAGTTCTAACNGTTCTAACGATCTACTTTAATTTGAATCCTTGAGAGTTTCAAGGTTCCTGTGCTAGTTAACGACTCGAAAACTGAAAGTACATATTCCATTATGATATTAATTTCGATGTAACAATCTTACAATTTGTTTTATATAAATGTGTCTATTCATTTATATTTTTGACCTATTAAATTATTGTCTAAATTGCAATTGTGTGAGTTCATTACTTTAATAAATACAGACCTAAATAAGTGCATTTTGAGCATTGGCTTTAAAATGGTCAGTTATCATTAGGATTTTCTGATGGTGTAGATGGAATATCGAATAGTGCAGGGGAGAGTCGAATTTCCCCTGCTACCCGTGGAACTAAACACCAATCAGGATAGTCAACAGTTGTTGTAGTGCTGGACACATCGTTTTTGTTGTTCCTCTCCTTATCGGTTGGGGTTAGCAAATATTTAACCCGGTTTGTCTTACTCAAAATATCGCATGAAGTCAAGAACACTTTCGGGTGTCTGGTGTACTCAAGAAAATCCGGATCCACTTTTACGGATTCACAATCTGTGCATTCATTTGAAAAAAACAGAAGGGTAACACTCGAACTTCTAGGATATGTGTATGTTTTAGAAAGAGATCGTATTTGTTTTCTACCTTTGAAAAATGGTTCGGATACCAACTCTGCCAAACGTTCCTGCAACGTGCTTAATTTATTCTTCTTCACTTCATCCGATGGCGGACTTTTATTGTCAATATTTTTACGCTTTGCAGTCATACTGAAAAATTTAACTCTAATTTAATTTCGTCAGTTCTTGCTAATTAGTTTATAAAAAATATACCAAATATTCGATAGGTTTCGCTTACAAATAATAATAATACTAATAATTTTGAATTTTTTCCTTCTTGTGAGAAATCACACATGCAAATGTATCCATGGAATTTTGACCGCTCAAAGATTTTAACAAATCATGTGAAAAATCGTAAATTGGAAAACTGGGTGCATCAATCGATTATGGTAATGGTAATGAAAGAAATCAACTCCTACTTTCACTTCACAAATGCGCGTAAGGATACTATTTATTTAATATTTAAATTGTGGAGAAATTATTTAATTGTTTGATGAACGGGACTTGACCGACACGACCCAAACAAGAACAAGACTTTCATGAGACTTGTTACAAATCTAAACATTATAATAATTGTTCCGTATGCAATTATTCGTGGGTAATCTCCTTTTTTGTGTTTGTTTATTTTCAGGTAAAAATCTGTGGTTACAGCGTGATGTGATGCAGCGATGGCGTGCGCCGGGATGATGAAATGAACTATGAAATTTTCATGTGTGTGTTAATCTTCCGTTTTTTTTACTATTTGGTGTGAGTGAAACCGTGAATCTAATAACTACACGTTCAATGATTAGAGCTCCCATACAATTTACGTAGAAAGAAAGTGTCCGAAAAAATTCTGGGTTGACACGTATCCTACTCTCGCTAGTTGAAATCTCTGTCATTATGAGTGATCACATAAACATTTCGGAGTTGAAGGAGAAATTAGCTGAACTCACACCAAGTCAAGACCATTTGCTTCAATTTTGGCCAGAGTTGGACGCAGATGAACGAAGGCAATTATACCAGGATATTATTGACTTAAAATTGGACGAATCGACAAGGTTTTTCAGAAACAATATCAACATCAGAAATAATGAACGTAGCAAACTTGACGATTCAATTCTTCAACCTACAAATCCTGATATTCACGAAGCAGTCGTTCGT
>JABASC010002192.1:0-18742 GCA_019776185.1 Plutomurus gul | reverse complement strand
AGCCATGTTTTGCAGACAAAGGGGGGGAGGGGGTCAAAAAATGACCAAAAATTGTAGACGACTTTAATGGATCTTCCCTTATAGTGTTACGATAGTATTTAGTAGGTACGATAAACGAAAATAGAGATAATACTATTATTGCAAGGACATGATATTATATCAGAACTAGATTGCTCTCCATCTCGCAAATTATGAGGGATGCATTTAATGATGACAAATACTTAAAGGTATTGTTTTCAGAGCACGAAGTAAACATCATAAAATCTTATACTTTATTCTCAAGCTTTTTATTATTATGACAAATACTGATTTTAGGAAATTATTTTCTTGAAAAGGTTAGCAGCATTTCCATTGTACCCCTGCTAATTGACAAAATGAAGCTTAACAATTTACGCTTCCTCACGTACGCAAATTCACCGATCATCATTTTGTTTGGTCGAAGAGATCGCTGCCTCATTTTAACGAATTTGGTTTGTTCGATGGTTGTGCCTTGAAAATATTTCCACGACTTGTTGCATGATGTTGATGTATGGAAGACGGTTGAGCAAGCCCACAGCGTACTTAGCCAAATTATCACAATGTAATTAGAGAACAAAGCAAGAACTGCGGTTGTGACACCACCCAACATCTCCCTTTGTCGAAGAATGCAATAGTTCCCGAAATAAATGAAACGTTTACATACAAACTGCATGAAGAACAAAGGTAAGGAAAACTGTTCATTAAATATGCTGAAATACAGTCTCCACACCAACAAAATTTTGTAAACCTCGTCTGGTGTAATTTTTGTATTGCAGACTTGATGTGTCGTTCGGTTGTATCTGAAAGTGTCATATAAACAGTTTTGAGTGTTTGCTAATTCAATAAATTAAATTGTTAAAAATTTCTCTTATTGTTACTTAAAAAATATTAAAAATGCAATTTTGTATATTTTGATTCATTCATGATAAAAATTTTAAACTCTTGAAATGATTCTTTTAAAATTTTACCATCAAAATTTGCAAAAAATGCAATAAAATTTTAGTTCTAAATATAATTTAAAACATTTTGTGTCAACATTCTCGTAACTGGTTACCCATTCCGCTTGGAAAAGAGACAATTAATTACGTTACTCAAATTCAAAATAAAAAATAAAATGTTTAGTATATTATTTACTCTTACCGGATTTGACTGAATACAAACTTGTACTCCACAATGACAACCCATCCCAAACTTATGGTCATAGCCGCTAATCCGAATGTAGAAAGGAGTCCCCATAACAAAAGTATTGTATAACCAATTGATATAATAAACTCGTCTGACTCTGTGTTAACACCTAACGGTGATTTTACCATAAAAATGGGCAATTCAGGTTTCATTAAAAATGATGTGATGCTTAGGAGGGGAAAACAGAATGCTATAAAGAAGCAACAAACTCCCATCAGAATCTCCGTCAATGTCGGAACAGGGTTCGGCTTACAGTAATATCCTGAAAAAATAGAATGCTTTATATGGGGATTATCCAGAGAAAGTATTTGAAGATATTTTAGTCATGACCCGCACCTCCTACCCTATCGTTCTTGTTAATGATGCTAATACTCTTTATATATAGAGTGCACGGTGCTTGTCGGGGTCAATGTAAAATAATAAATCGTAGACGAATTTTTGCAAAGTCAATTCCAAATCCAATTTTCAAAATAAGGATCCTACTGGGGATGAATTTTCTGGTAATTCATAAGAAACCATTATCCTTATTATAATAATGTAATAAAAAGAGCCTACTTACTTCTGAAGGTGAGATTGTATTGTATGAAAGAGTTAATTGCATTGACGTAAAAGTGAGCTTGGGTCATCACTGCCAGCGCAGATACCAAAATCGATTTCAAGGCGAAAGCAACTGCCAAACAAATGTATATTGCGGAAGGTGAGCCGAATATTTTTTCGAAGATCCCCCTTCCTATAAGGTAGAAGCAATAACCCACCACCGTTATCATGAAGTGACCCTGCCGCATTCTCGAAAAAGCGGAATTGCTTACTTTGACACTATTTCCAGTTTTGTAATTCCAACAGCATGGGCTCACTCCTAAGAAGTTGCCCCACACAATAAAATATTTTAATATTTTAAGAGAAGTAGGACTCACCATGATGACTGCTGAAACTGGAATGACGTCGTCGCTTGACAAATACATATATACATATGTATTTGTACGGCGTACGTGGTTCGGGAAATTATTTATTATCGCGATCTAGAATACACCCATATTTATTTTCCGGTAATACTTCTGGTAATTTTGCAGGAGCTTATTCCTTGTAAGGATCGTTACAATAGTTTTAACTCTTTTTGAACTTGAAATTACTTATGTTATGAGTGATCACAAAATTCACTGTTTTCACAAAACTTTATTCACACAAATGTCAGAAGTCAATATTGAAAATTTAGGGGACAAGAATGTTAGGCGGTGTTTCGGACAGTTTATTGAAAAGGGCAACCTTTGTGAAATGTTTTCTAAATTTGTTTTACATGTACATTTCGATTGAAAAATCGAGTTTTGCTGTTATATGCTAATTTTTAACGTGCATCTTTTTTTTTACTAAAAAATGTTTTCAAATTCAAATTAGAACCAAATAAAACAGCTACTTTTTGTTCCCTAGTATCGGGTAGCTTTTTAATCCTGCTAGAGCAAAACAAATCGACTGATCTCACATTCAGTGTGAGCGTCCGAATGATGTACTTCGGGAATAAAATTGTACACATTTAGGTACAAAATTATATTACCATTGATTCTATCATTTGAAATTTACTTGAGCTGGAGCACAAGTAGTAAATTTACCGGATGGTTTCTAAATTTGCCTGTAACTTTCCAGGAAACTTTTCCCTTAATACAAGCACAACCATACATTTATTTGCTCAATTTGTGTGTTCAGCTACATCTCAAAAAGAGTTCCTTTTTGTGTTTCTGAGCATTTGGGTTTTAAAATACTCGATGATTATTTCGGGTAAACCGGTAAACTCCTTTTGACAATCATATTAATAAGTACTTAGCCATATTTTGTTTCAGTAAGCCAGGACAATGATTGGGAGTTTAATATATACTTTTAAACCTCAAATAGTAAACTAGAATGAATAAACTGTATGCATACATGAAAAAGGAAGTATCTCTGCATTTGGGTAAATGGTAACTTTGACCGGGCTTTCGCAAAATTATAGATACGAAATATGGCGATATACAGTTTCCACACAATTAGAATTTCGTAAACCTCGTCTGGCATAATTTTTTGATTGTAGACTCATAGCGTCATTTGGTTGTATCTGAAAGTGTCATGCAGGCATTTTTGAGTGTTGCTAATTCAATGAATTCAATTGCTAAAAATATCTGAATTATTTAAACGGATATCAAGAAATGTCAGCATTTTGGATATTTTGATGCATTCGTGAAAAAAAAATGGCAATTTTTTAAAATTTTACCACCAAAATCAGCAACAAGTTGCAATAAGATTTTTGGGGACCCACTAAATTTAAATTAGAACATTTTATGTAACATTTTGTACAATATCTTGTTTAAGGTGTAGCAGGCGCAACATTTTACCGTTTCTGGTACAAATCGATTTATATTCAGTTTATGCTCACTTCAAAGAAGTTGGCCCACGCCATAAAATATTTCAATATTTTAAGAGATGTAGGACTCACCATAATGACTGCTGAAACTGGATTGACGTTGTAGCTTGGTATATAATGCTTTGGCACTCGTTTGTCCAGCGTATGGGGTTGGAAAATTATTTATTATCGCGATCTAACATACGCCTATATTTAAAACATTGTTGGGAATTATACATTATGTGCTGTATGCCATGTAAGGTATCATTAGCTAAATAGTAATATTTTCTGAATTTGTATTTATGTTATGGATAATCATAAAATTCATTATATGCGCAAACCCTTAATCATGTAAATGTGTGAAGTCAATAAAAAAAAATAAGGGACAACATTGATGGGGACTGTTTCGGACAGTGTACTAATACTGAAAAGGGGAACATTGGTTAAATGTTTTCTAAAACCAAAATTTTTCATACATTTCCCAAAAAAATTCGGAAAAACGGAGTTTTTCTTTTAATCATATGCAAATTTTAGGTGTGCATCTTTTTTTATTGAAAAATACTTTCAAATTCAAATAAAGAACCGAATAAATGAAAAAAACTGCTTCGGTACGGTTTTTCTGTACACACTTTATCGCGGTCGTTTTATCGCGATTTTAATCGCATATCGTTTGGACACTTTATTGTATGGGACATTACATCGCTTAGGACAACTTATTGCGAATATTTTATACCAATAAGTTTTTGTAACCTTTTGCCTGTAAATTTTTGGTTTTCCCTTTATACAAACAAAGTCGTGCATTTATTTACTTAATTTGAGTGTTGAGCTACATCTCAAAAAAGTGTACATTTAATTTTTGTGTTTCTGAGCATTTGGCTTACAAAACACTCGACGATTGTTCCATAACACATTTAGGCAATGCCATAAATACTTGTATCAATATTGTGTTCAGCCTCATCAACAGTGGAGCCAGAGTATAAATCACGGTCAGAATATAAATAATTCCAGTGACTGTTGGATGGGCGTGACTGTTGCTTGCCCGATGTTCTCTATGTTTATAGGGAAACACATTTACAATATTCCTAATGGTAAAATAATTTAGCTTACAGGATATTGACAATTACCTATTAGATACTTTACTTTGAATGTATTATAATATTATTATTGCCTTCAATGAAAGCCCTATCAATACAATTGAGCAAAAAATTTGATTCAAAATTAAACTATAATTTTGAGTAAACAAAGATGACCCTGTGGATTCTGTAGTGGTCGTAATTTCTCCGCTGGACTCTGTCGTAGTATTTTCTCCTCCGCCGGACTCTGTTGTTGTATTTTCTCCCCCGCCGGACTCTGTTGTTGTATTTTCTCCTCCGCCGGACTCTGTCGTTGTACTCTCACTTCCAATAGGTTCCGCTGTAGTTCTTGGTTCTTCCGTGGTGCTTACTTCTTCGGCCTCCTCCGTTGTTGTTGCCAAAGATTGTATTCGGCATGAGCAAATGGAAGCTGAAGGAACCTCTGACACGCCAATTTCACAATTAAAATCATGTTCTTCGGTCGTGCAGCACAAACGTGAACATGTGATTCCCAACGGTTCCCTTTCAATATTCCTGTTTACAAATATGGCATAATTGTCCCCCAATTGAAGGCAATGACCACTGAAGAGTATACGGTCGCATCTATTGGCATGTGAGATTGGAGCCACGCTAGCAGTCAGCGTGAACTGTTTGTATGCGAAATATTTCTTGGGAAAAATTAATTCATTGTCTCCACCACCCCAGATCAGGGATTCCCCTGATGACCCCATTGTATACGCGGTCCAAAAGTAATAGCGGCTAACGCATGTAGTACCCACGAATTGTACGATATTTACCGACATATCGAGAGCCTCTTTCATTTGATTGTCCGCAGACCCGCCGTAGGTACTGGACACTTCCGTTTGCCAAACAGGATTTGCGAAATTTGATGGGCGCTCAATGAGGTCATAGTAGGCTTTGAGAAATTCCGGGGAAGTAGGATTGAAATCTAGAATGTAGGCGTGCGTTAAAACAATTTTACAAGATTGCTTGCAGTTAACATTGGAATAATTGTAAATCATGTAGAGTTGGGTGGTCGTGAACCAAGAATTCTCTGTGCAAGCTGAAATCAGAGGATCGTCAAACTGGTCGACCATTTTGCAGATTTGGTGGGGACCCATGTTGCAATGATCCCAAGGAGCCACGAAATTCTCCGGCTCGTTTATCAGCGATACGAGCTCCATCGTTTGGTTAAACTTCTCTTCAATCAGAAAAGTGATGTTCTTAATGAATTGGTAATATTTCAACTCGTATTCTGGTTTCAATTGAATAAGTTCATTTTTCATGTAGTAAGGGGGACTCCAAATGGATGCAAAAATTTTCGCGTCTGGATATTTCATCATAACTTCATGCATTTTGTTCCACGTGCAAGTGAAGGAATCCTTGCATGAAATATCGTATTCATCCTCAACTGGGGAAAATGTTGGTTCGTATGAGGTCCGAAAATATCTATCATTGTAATGCATAATATGAGCATCCTGAAGCAATTGACTTCAATGATTTACTTTGTGTATTTATTTTGCATTACCTTAGACGTAAATCGTTGTACAGCAAATCAGCAACGTTTTCTATCACGGCATCTGAGGATCTGTTTAGATGGCTTATGGCTCCGAGATGAACTCCAAAGCCTTCGAAATTGTGCACGCAACTATAAATATCCTGGTTGTTCTGTTTAATCAATTAAATAAAACTTTCATTTTCTGCATATTTTAGAATAACTAAAATTAACCACGAATTTTGGTAGTAAAACTAGAAGTATTTATTTCTAGGATCCTGTCACAAAATTTTCAGGTACATAAGCATATTTCTGGTACCAATTTTATTAGTTTTAAATTAAATCACCAATTTTAACAAATCCCAAAAAGACCGACCCAATTTTTCGATATTTTTTACTGAAATATTAATTAAATTGGGTTATTACCCCTGCTGGAGAAATTTGAACCTAGAGTCTGTAAAAATTTGAAAAGTGAATTTGTGCATACCGTTTCTTCCAGTGAATGCTGTACTAAGTTTTCATTGGCGAATGTAACACAGACAAAGAGTGAAAGGAGCACAAAATAATGCATATAAATTGCACACAGTTTCATTGCAAAAACTTAATTTAATTCGAACAGATTATAAAATTTACTGTAGTGCACAACTCGGCACTTTTAAAAACTGTGTTACGTTTTAGCTTAACAATTCTATTTAAGACCTTTCAAGAGGTGTGCTATTACATAATCGATTGTCAACAATTTGTAACCCCAATTAAATGATAAGTTAGGAAATGAAGGAGCGGCTGCGTAAGTAAATAATGTAAACATATAGTACATACTTCATCAAATGTGACATCGAAATACGTAACGAATATGTTATATCATTGATTAAAGGTGTGCGATAAAGATCCTCAGTAATACGGGAAATACTCCAAGGAATGCGTCAAAATGCATACACCGAAAGCTACTTACATTGGGTCATGTGGCACCGTACGCAGTACACCGTGCAGTACACCAGTACCTGGTCTTCAAGAGGAGAGACCCAAATGTACTTTCTATTGGTAGGGAGGTAGGTTTTTTTTGTACTTATGTGTATTGTATATATATATTAAATCTATAGGCACATAGGGATCTATAGGGAAATAAATAATGTTAAATAAATTTTAATTCTACTGAACGTAGAATTTTTTTTGCAGAAAGCAGATATATATTCCATTTATAACTCTAATCGAACAATGTTCTTAATTAACATTTTATAATTCACATTATTATCGTTGGTTAGATAAAACTGAACAGTTTTATCTAACTTTGTCATAACATGATGACATTGACAGCGATGGGTTTATTGTCAACCGTTGTTTCATATTTTCAAGTGTACGAATGGAATTTCTCAATTTCAATTTGACTTACGAAACGCTTGGCCTAGAATCGAAAGCTTATCTTCAGTGTCATCAATTTACACAATTCGTGAATGTATCTTGCCGGAGAAACGGTGACATTCCAACATCGAGCTTTTCTTGTTGTCGGCAATCATTTTTCCGTTCAGACTTTTACTACTCAGTAATTACCAATAATAAAACCATTACCATTACGTTTCAAGTAGTTCAAATGTCTTTTAGTGGAGATAGATCCTTCACCCAACCCTTATATAAACTCTTTGAACTTATTTCTTCTGTAGGTATTAATCACACGCACAATAAAGTAATCACAGGATTGGAAAATTCTGAGAAAATTCATTTACGTGGTGATTACAATTACAACGACCGTCTGCTTTTTTGTTGCTCGATTGTCGTGGATGGAGACGGACTTGGACCACGTGATCAAAATTTTTAAAGAAATATTTCCCCCGGAATTGATTTCGTTCGCACCATTCAAATTTCTGTTGGTGGCTATTTATTTCTACGCGTTGATGAATGTGGCAATATTTTTTGCCATCGGAATGCTTATCGGTTTCATTTACAGTGGAATCACATTGGTGCTGCAAATGTACCTACCAAGGTCAAAATGCAAACGGCAACCCCTTGATGTGCTTTTGATGTACCAGATGTTCACTTTGCTTCTCAGAGAGTTCAAAGAAATTTTCGAATTTGGTTTGGGCATCGAACTCACCTGCCTCACCCTTATTCACATGATGAGTACCTTCAACACCATCAAGTTGTCCAAGATTATTCCGATGCCCGCCTACATGTTCATGCCCACGATGTCCGAAGGATTATGTCTTATGGACAAATTCGTGTTTGAACGAATCAGTGCCGTCTACGAAAACACGGAAAAGTTGATGATGGCCTGGCACATTGCATATCTGCACTCCCCACGTTTGAAGAGGAAGTGGGCTGCAGTGAGACCCGAGGGCCTGAAATTCTTTAATCTTTTCGTTATCAAAAAAAGTACGACTGCCCTGTATTTAAAATACCTTTTCGACCACACGATCAACTTGGTTATTTCTGTTCATACCTGAGCTTACGAATGTATTATTGTTATATATGTATATATTTCAAGAGAGAATGTGCCTTTTAAAGTTATTATAACAGATTATACGAATGACCAGATTTGTGATAATAAGTGACTACCCTCAACAATTAAAGTAGGGGAAGGTGGGTACAATTGTAGCATGGGGACAGTTGTAGCACGCTTGTACTTCTGCGTTAACCTTGCTTTAAATTCGCCAAAATTTATATGTAAAAATCACCCATTCATTTGTACTTCTAAATCCAACGTAACTTTTTCAACAGACATTAAATTTTTATTGTGTTCGGACAGGTGCATTCTATAAAGGTAAAATTTTTCGGTCACAATCCTTACACATACATCTAATCATGCAAAGATTAATATTTCATAAAACTCAGCATCCCGTTTCATTCAGATATTCTGTATTTTTCAACAATCTTTTGGTGGTATGTTCATTTTTTACTTGAAAAAATAACTGAGAATGGAACTAGAATGATTAAAAAATATATTCAAAAATTCCTATTAGTTTGAAAAATCAAACAATTCAAACGAAAGTAAAGATATCTTGGTGGGCTAACTCGGCTAAGCAAAGTTAACTCACCTCAAGAGTAGGGTTTGTAGGCTTAAAACCGTGGAACCCAATTGGTTCTCTCACGCGCACCCAAGTTGGCGCAAGCCAAATTTCTAACCAAGTCTAGGAAGCTATCCATTTCTGAGGACAGCCAATATATTTTTTGGGTATGTTGTCAGTGTATTATTTATATTTTTTAAATTGTCTCTTATTTGGGGCACCTTGAGCTTCTTTATGAACGTATGTACATGATTTTGTATATGGATATATACTTTATTTCCCGACTATCATCCACTCAATGTTAAATAATACAATATCACAAATAAAGTAATCATAGTAAATCAATATATTTATAAAACGAATAAATCAATATTAATGATTGAACATGTATTGCAGCTTGTAACAGTGAGATAAATAAAGAGTAAAAATTCATGGATTGCATTAGATAGAGAAACGAGCAACAGAACTCAGCGAACTCAACTACCGCGAGAAATTAAACAGGTGAGTGTGCGAGAGAAATTTAATTGAGAGCATGTTGCCTTTTTGTAAGCGGATTAATCCACGTGTTTAAATTATTCTACGCATAATTTCTAATTTTTAACGCAAAATCTTCCTCCATTTCGTAAGTACTGAATCGTAGTTTCTGATATCGGTACAAAACAAACAGTTACAAGTTACTCAATTGCAATTCAATTCCACGGAGGAAAATAATTTATTTACGAAATTATTTTTTCGACGGTTCAAACATTTTTAGACATTCGGTCTAACATGCGGTTCGCAAGAGGAAAAGGTACCCACCAACGTGTTGCCTCGGATGGAACATCGTGGAGTGCTCTGAAAGCCACACCGGCAAAATCATCAAAAAATAAAAGACAATTCAAGGGAGGAAATAAGAATGGACAATTTTCTGGTGGAAAAAGAAATCAATTTAGAGGAAGACAGGACGAGGACGCAAATTCTAATTTTACACCATTAGGGGAAAGGCCGAATAACAAACCAAAGGCAGAAGCTGGAGAAAACGGTTCAGGCGAAAGGAACACAAAGGGATTCGGGAAATCAAAACTGGTGAAAATTTTCGGTCAGTTTTGGGTTCCACCTGAAGATGGGAAACGGCTGTTGGACCTGCAAAAGAAACTAAAGGCCGAGGGTCTTTCCAAAAAGGAAATCCTGGATGCTTTGCAAAATGAGAGGAGGAGAGCTGAGAAAGCGGGGAAGAGGAGGCGAGACAAAACTTGCTTTCAGTGTCGTCAATTTGGACATGTACTTTCGGATTGTCCCACATTGTGCACATTACCCAAAGATCCGACTGACCAAACGAATCTTGTTGACACAGCAAACATGGGAGAGATTTGTTTCAAGTGTGGCTCTACTGAACATACATCAAGGAGATGCAAAAAATCAGTAAGTGCCTAAATACAAAGCCTTATACAAATTAAATATTTAATGTACATTTTAATTTTACATTGAGTAATAATATTAATTTAAACTTCGTTTTAAGGGGGACAAGTTTTCCTTTGCCAGCTGTTTTGTATGCAAGGCCACCGGCCACATTGCCAGACAATGCCCAGACAACACCAAGGGAATTTATCCATCGGGTGGTTCATGTGGGGATTGTGGTGCGGTCACTCATCTGAGGAAAGATTGTCCAACAAGAATATCAGAAGGTGGATCACCGGACCCGTCTGCCATCGCCTCCAGAGTAGCCAATCCATTTACTTCTACTGAATATGAAGCCGTGGATGTGCCAGTTGTAGCGAAAACAACTGCAAAAGTATCTAATAAGAAACGAAAAAATGTGGAGGAGGCATTTGAGGAAGAAGAAATCCAGATTCCACAAACAAATACCGTCAAACCGAAGAAGCGCAAAATTAAATTTTGACCTTAATGAATTTTTAAGAAATGAAAAATAAAGTTTTAAAAATAGATGGTCGTACTAATGTACATTTGATTTCTTAAACATAATCCCACATATTTACGCCTACGGATCGGATGAATAAGCACTAAAAATACATATATTTTGCTAGGACTCTGGTCATGATTGACTTTGTTGATTATTTACGTCGGGGTGTATGCGTGGTGATTGTAGCAATAATAATTAACTCGCTACAAGTAACTTTTTAAATTTAATTATTCAAATAAACGTACAATATATTCGCCGTTATCGTGCATATTAAATAAGTAATAGAATTTACTACAAAATGTTCCATCAAATAATTATTATTTTACGTCATCAGTACAAACTAATGGTATGTGATGTGAATATTCTAGTTACATCATTTGTGGCAACAAAAACTTAAACTACCATGCATTAAAAATTGTACAAACAACAACTAAGAACGAGTAATGTAAAAAGCAAGTATACAATTTTGTCACCAGGTTTTTGTTAAAAAAATACCAATTAATAATAAAATTGCTATTCGGTTCTCGCTTAATTTTAACATTCGCACTCATCGTAGACCTAAGAATTTACTGTTAATGATTAAATAGTATTTAGTCATCTTCAGTCTTGCATATTAATGCCAAAAAATTGCGTATGTGAGTAATATTCAGGCGGAGGACCCTGGGGTGCGGTAACAATCACCGCTGCAGCCTCTTGCAGCATAAGTTCGTCAACTTTGCTTTCAACCTTTTGTTCGTCACCCTGTACAATAATTTCAGTGGTCGTGATTTTATTTTTATTGAAATGCGACCTGTGATGTTGTTTCAAGTGGGTTGTGGTTTGGAATTTCTTCGGGCAGTATTCACATTGAATTAAATCCCCCGTGTGGATTCTATAATGAATATTAAGTTTCGTACGAGTATAAAAACTCTTGCCGCACTCGTCACACAAGAACGGCTTCTCGCTCTGATGATACATCCGATGATCTTTTAAACCAGCGATCGTATTAAACCTCTTGCCACACGTTTCACAGGCATAAGTCCTCTCCCCTTTATGTCTAAGTATATGCTGTGCCAGATAATTTTTCGAATGGTATGATTTATTGCACATTGAGCACTCAAACAGTTTTCTTGTAGTTTTGTCCCCATGGGTGGCCAAATGATCTTTCAGATTGCTGGACGACCGGAATCTTGCACCACAAACTGGACATGGACCATAAGGCCTGTCAGCAGAATGCACAATTGTGTGTCGCTTCAGCCGTTTTGCAGTGACAAAACCCCGACTGCAAATTTCACACTTGAAGGGCAATTCCAAATTGTGTTGCTGACGCTCGTGATCTTTGCGGCCGGTGGCGCTACGGAATTCCTTGTTGCAAATTGAGCAGTAGTAAAGGGGCGGTCCTTGCTCACCGTGAACAATTTGATGTTTCTTGAAGGTGACGGAATTTTTAAAAGTTTTTCCACAAATTTCACAATTTAAATCGATGGGGTCCTTTTCGTGGTCGTTCCGTTGGTGATAGAACACGGCGCCTTTGCTTAAATATTCTTTTTCGCAAATGTTACATTTGTAAACTTTTTCGCCGTCCCTCTCGCCAGGTGTTATATCGGCCTCGTCTCCTTTTCTTCTCTTGACTCGTCGTTTCTTCCTGTTGACTGATGTCTCTAAATTCGGACTTTCGTCATGGTCGTGCTTTAATAGGTGCTCCCGTAAATTTCTCTCGTAACTATAGGAAATGTCACAAAGGGGACACTGGAAACGATTGTTGTCGTCGTGCGTTTTGACATGATCTCGAAGATTTCCACTGTACTTGTAGGATTTGTCACACAACTTACATTTGTACTTTCTCTCCTCGGAATGTTTCAGTTGGTGACGCGACAAAGTGTCCTGCGAGAGGAAGCTCATATCGCACAGTGTACACTTGAAGGGGCGCTCTTTTGTGTGTTTACTGCGGATGTGGTGTTTTAATTGGAAATTCTTGGTGAACACTTGGTCACAGTATTCGCATTCTAAGGTGGAGGCTTCCAAAGACTTTCTAGAAGTAAAGGATTTTTTTGTGCCCCCAGTTGCTTTGCCGCGTGAATTTTTCCGAGATTTCTTAGAAGGTAATGAACCCCTCCACGAATCATCTGAATCAATTTCCTCTGACCTAGAACAATTAGTTAATTGGACAACAATTTGTGGATTGCAAATTTCGTTTTAAATTAATATTAATCTTAGAATATTAGTGAATTACTCGTTGTCTGATTCAGCTGATTCATAGTTATAATCGTTGTTGTCGATTTCGTCTTCCTCTTCTTCTTCTTCGTCACTTTCCATTGAATCTTCGTCGAGCTGGTCGTCCGCGTCCAAAGATGATATTGTTGCCACGGCTTTCAGTGCAGCCTTTCTTCGAGGAATTTCAGAAATTGCATTTCCATCCAAATCGAACATAACCCCTACAAAATAACATTAGTTCAGATATTCACCATATTATTAACAGAGAACCAATGAAAACTATACATTTTTTAATAGTGTATTAATTGTAAGTCCTTGGAAATAAACATCGGAAATATTTACTGCTGATTAAATTGTATTTCTTACTTGAGAGTTGGACTTGTAACTCCTTTTTTGTTGAAATAGGAGAACTGGCCGATTTTTTTGCAGTTGATTTTTTAGCGACTTTTAGGGGTTTCCTACTGGGAGTACTCGTCACTCCAACAGGACACTTTGTTAAATCTGGTTTGATATCTTTTGCTTCTTCGATACTTCCGGTAGATATTGTATCGTCGTCAATATCTTCGTTGTCATAATTGTATTGCTCTCCGTCAAAACTTTCTTCATTCAAACATTCATTGAAGAAATCACTGGGATCAATTTCCTGTTTAATGTTGACTAATGGGAGGTCATCAGGATTTCCGTCATTCAGCGAGGACTCTGTAGGAACTGTCAAGTGAATTTCAGTAGAGCTTTCGTCGTCCCCAACCCTGGGAACTTCACTAAGGTCTGTATTTAAATTTGTAATTTGGGAAGAATCCGCCTCCTGATAATTTTCTTCATCTTTTCTCCTGACCTTTGGCTTGTCTGCTTTGGTAAGTGGAGGGTCATGGCCGTGCTCTCTCCATCGCAAAAATGTGCTTGTAAAAGTACTGACGAAATCTTCCAGTTCCTTTTTGACTCTTTCCAATTTAGAACTTAATTGTGAAAGTTTGATGGCAGAAAGGAGGCATTTTGAACAGAATGGAAGTGGAGTATTTTCGTCCCATTTTAAAAAACTGTCACCTAGATTTTCGATACTGATGAAGCGGCAGCATTCTTCATAAATATTTTTACTTTTTGTAGAAAATTTTGATGTGTTTTTCATGAAATTACAAGGTTTGTAGCAGAAATAACATTTCTCGTTCGTTTGCAAAATTTGTTCCTGCTCCATGGTTGAAACTTTTTAAAATTTGTTACTTAACACTAGTTTAAAATTTCTTACTTATCACTAGATTAAAATTTCATATTCCGATAATATACGGTGGCAAACAAATTTTAGTTATTGTTTTCAAACTTATCCAAAATCCAACCAAAATAGTGATATTATTATTATTTATTATAACCATTTTCCTGTTGAACTTCCCAGAAAGCACTCAGCCGATGTTTAGTCTGCTTCCCTTCTATCCCCACCTTTGTACTTACAAGCACAAGAAACACGTGTACAAATGCATGTGTTCTGAATTCCTAGTTTTCTAATTTACTTATTTGTTAAATAGTAAGCCTATTAGAACATGCAATTGTTAAGTAACTTTCACGAATGATTGTTTTAAAATAAAATACTAAACCCAGTAATACCCAATAAATATGTACATAAGAAATAAGTCTCAAGTCATAGAAAATATTACTTTGTGACAGTTGGTTTTTCTCGTATGTCTCGCAGATGTGCCTCATATGTCAAAAGCGTAGCTATCCATAGGTAAGAAGTAACGTGGCCACGTAATTCAGAACCACCCCGAACAATATTAACATGGTCTTTCGTGTGCAAGTGAAAACGTTGTTCATTGGGAAATGGATTGGCGTTAATGACTTCAACTGCTTCACTTGAACACAATTCATGGCCGTCCGATTTATAAAATTACTAAAAATAAATTGATTGCTGTAATCTGTGATTGAGGTGGCCAGACCCAACCCGAATTGAATAAAAATACTCAGCATTACAAAAACATTAGTATTGAAAATCATGCACATTATAATGTGATACTTCCAGAGGGAAACGAGAGTGTATGCGTGAATTATAAGCAACAAGGTCATGGCCAGTAAAATCCACGGGTAGAAATGCCGATTCAGTGCTGCGTCAACGCTGGAAAAGAAAATTTTTATCGAACCATAGATGTGCAGATGCTTCTTAAATTCGAAGACATAACGGAGTCGGTAGGAGCGCAAGGCAGTCGCGAATTTACTGAAATTTTAAAAAAATATCAGAATTAATAGTATCAATAAGATAGTAATTGAAATTACTAAACCTTAAAATCACAATGTGAACAGATTTTAGAAATTGACCACAGGCTTAAAAAATCAATTTGAAATCGGTTTTCAAAAATAGCATTTTCTGGTATAAGTATATAGGCAATGCTTTAATTCAATGCTATAATTGGGGTAAAAAATGTTAGTAAAAATCGTAAATGTGTATGGATCAGGGGCGTATCCAGGTTATAGGCCCGTCTAGTCCCGCCCTCCACCCCAAATCAAAAAATTTACAATTATAATTATTGCTACTTTCACGACAATTCAGAATTAGACGAATTTTGTAATTGTAAAAGGCATTAAGGAATTAATTGATATTAAAAATATGATTCACCACAATCGTTGCAACCATTGTAAAAGAGAATAAAGGATGAATGCAGTGATGACCAAATATAAAGCCCCGTTGTAGCACGCGGTCCACACCATCAACATTTGCCAAGCCAAAAATATTCGAATGATAATTGACGAGGTGACTCCAAAATGTTTAATGATCAAGATTTCATCAAGTTGTTGAGCGTGGAGTTCGAGCTGCGTCACCGGAATTACCATCAACGGCAGACATAATATCAATACGGCAAAAGCACAGGATATCCACCCAACGATGTCTCTTTTCGGAGGCTGCAGTTCCAACTTTCTACCTAAAATAATCTATTTTGTCAATCTTTGCACATAAGAAACATGTATTTAAAAATATTGACATTTATACCACCAATAAATGTAAATTCCCTCTTATAGTGCCTATTGGGCAACTTTAAAGGTATACACGTAAATCATTTCTTCACTACTCATTCGCTGTTGAACAGGACGAGGATGTGTGGCACCAAAGTAAGTTACCTAATTATAAAGCAAATATGGATTCATAAACCATGGGTTTTTATAAGGGGATCTTCATAAATTATGTAACACAAAGTGGGAGCTCTAAGCTTGTGTTACAGTTTTTTGACGGAATTTTTGCGTTACACAATTTATGAATAAACCCTTACACGGACTGACTAGTTTTTATGTATTTTATTGGGTTTCAGCCCAATTAAAATGATATCGATTACATTATAAGCTTGTAAAAGAAAAAGTTAGGGTCTCGAACCCTGTTCCAGAGTCATCCTATATAATTTTTACAAAATATTCCTCTTCAAAGTTAGAGGACAACACTAACTCAAACTAAAAAGTATATTTTAGGTATTACTGTATTGATTTATTGTATTGATTCGTATTTCGGTCTACCTATTCGGTGTTCCCATCCGAATACATTTCAAATACAATTTATTGATATTACAAATTACAATCCACGTGTACTAAACAAACAAGGCAACATTCAGGAATCTTTTGTGGATTTCAGCTAATAATGCGTTGAATAATCTTTAACCCGTATAGAACTCCGTCAGAAAGTATTAGCTACAGTAAAACACATTCAGATATTTTAAAAATTTCAATTTTTTTTCCTTTGTTCGGATTTTAACATGCAGATCTATTTTACTGCAGCTAATACTTCTTTAGGGGAGGTCTATATGCTCTAAAGATACCTACAGCGATTTTTCACGGCACAAAAAATGGCAACCCTTGCAAAATTAAAATTAAGGACATATAACGGTGATGTAAAAAGTGTTGCAGGCCGGCCCATGAATTTTTAAGGGTCCAACTGCCTCTATAAGGGGAAACTTCTGTGTAAAGTAAAATATAAAAATTAAATCTTACTTAATTGGTCGTGCAACGCCAGATATTGATTGCACATGATTAGAAGATCCGTGCTGCGGACCTCATTATTTATTTGACAAATAGCTCCCACAAGAAATGACGAGCAAATGGACAGATGCACCAATCTCGACAAATGCGTTACTTCTTCACTGTTAATTTTTATTGACAAGAGCAGGGCCAAAATTTCCAGTGATCGGAAAAACATTGTCACGAACATTACAACGTAAAAAGGAATCCTTTGAATTCCTTTCAATTCCACGAGCTTCCGCTTTTGAGGATTCCACCGATAAGGAAGAATATGCATTTTGCATCCACCCACAAATAGAAAGTGTAGAGTTCGGAAACAAAGTGGTGGCAACATTTTCCTGACTGGAAATTCTGAAAGTATTCAGTTCCTTTCGAAAGCAACAAGGCCGTTCTGGAATATTCAAAATGGTCTGTTGGCATTTTTATCCGAGGGGAAACTTAATATTGATAAACATACAAACATATCCTGGTACTCGTTGTATCAACAGGCACAGGGTTTCGTAAAACCCACTTTGGTCACAGTGGGATTAAATGGGAATAATTAGCTTTCTCCCCAAATTTTCCTTATTTTTCACCAATGTTGATTTATCAGCATTCAAGTTTAGTGTGAAAAAAAGTTGATCCCATTAATCAGATAATTTAAAAACTAGCGGTCATTAATTACCAGAAACCCTGAGCAGCTACCAAAAGAAAATGCGTTGTTAAACATATTAATAAAACGATTCTGCTTTTCCATGTAGCGACTGGCGGCTGAAGCAATCGTGACATTTATCAAAATGTAAATAAAGATTTTCAAATAACGAGTCAACAATAAATTCCCCTAGTAAACTCCCTTTTCTTGTAGTTTTGTACATTGAAGACCACATGGGTTTATATTTTATCAATGTTTCTTGCACAACACAAACTGTATTGACCGAACCTTAGCTTGTAAAATTGATTTCGCTAAAATTAATTTTTGGAAATTAAGGTTTTATACGTAGGGATCAGAAGGCGTGAGGTTTTTTAATCGCGCTAGCTTCTTTCGAAACATGTAATAAACATTCACATATACAATGTAATAAATCAGCCTTTATTTTTTTTCAAATTTCACATATTTTATGTACATACACTGCCTCAAAATTCTAATCCAATTTTTCAAAATACATCTGCAGGTTAGAGCTTGTTCGAAGGTAAAGCTTGAATTTATTTTACCGTTATACATGACAAAAATATGTACGATGAACAATAAAAATTATTCTATGTATATCTAGTTTTGTATGGTTGGGAGTTTTATTTAACCAACATGTACAGAATAGTAAAAATAAGTAGTACATAGAAAATCTTTTCAACTAGATGCAACAGAAAAAGTAGCACCAGGGTTTAAAATTTCCCACCCATCGAAGCAGTTTCCCAGGCCAGTGTGAAAATGGGAAAATAGTGGGAAAATGGGAAAATAATGGGAAAATGGGAAAAATAACGGGAAAATGAGCATTAAAAGGTTAAATGAGATATCAATTTAATTAACACCCTCAAATATTTAAAATCCGA
>JABASC010002191.1:0-18752 GCA_019776185.1 Plutomurus gul | reverse complement strand
CAGGTGAGACATTAAAATTCTTTTTTTAGCACAATACCAAGTTGTATGGTGCATATATAGCTTACAATATAGTATAGTATAAATACCTTAATTGCACAAAGCAAATACGTATTACATAAAGGTGAAAGATAAACCTAAAAAGAAGGGAAAGTGATGCAGAACAATGTAAGGCTTGGACCGTCAATTAGCACGTTGCAGTTGTGGTGATTATGAAAACACGGATGTAAAATTTTGTTTATGGGTAGCAGCTAATTAAGAAAACTAAACCACTGTGTTGCTGTGGCATTATGAATCTCTTGTGAATCTTTTTTTGAACGTGTGCCTGCCTTGAAATTGTAATCTCATTATTCCGTATTATCCGTATGAACATCGTACGACTGGCCTTTATCAGCAATTGAAACTATTCTGTACACATATGTATACTGTGTTACGGATATTGCAATAATGTTTAATTATCAACAATGTCAAGATGATATTTTACGACCTTGTTCATATTTTATTGTAGCCACTCAGGAATATACAATATGATCCTGTACACATGTACACTATCATGTGTGAGTAGATGTTTATGGACATTAGGCGACGACCTTGACATTACGGTTGCCATGCTCGCAAACATTCTCCAATATTCACATAATCCATGACCGTAATAATAAAGGGACATAAATCATTGTCGTTAATTTTCCGACTGCAGGAATGTCATAATCTAGTGTGAAAACTTTAACTTACAAAACCAATGACATGATGATTTTTTAATTTCAGAAATCATCCACAATGTCTCGCTGCTACGGTTGTATGAAATATGGAATTATCTACGTTGCCTTTATTTTTCTGGTAATTATATACCTATTTAATTTAGTGGGATGTAATTAACGATAAATGGCATTACTATAGGTGTTAACTATTAAAGCATTCATTTATTAATTTACAGCTAACGGGAATAGCTGTCATAGCTCTATCTGCTTATTTGCTTGCCGACCAAGAGAGTTACTTGGAGTTAGCGCGAGAGGACGAGTACCTCCTATATGGAAAATGGTTCCTGCTTGTTGCTGGTACTCTGATGTTTTTTGCCGGTATTCTTGGCTGCTGTGGTGGTATAAGACAGTCCTCAGCATTACTAAGTCTCGTAAGTAATTTCTGCTGTAATGATTTAACAGTAATACAAACACATCATAAATGACGCTTCATTAAATTAATTAATTGCGAATGTTTGTATTTGTATTTTAGTTTTTTTCCATCGTTCTCTTAATTTCTATTGCCGAGTTGGCAGCCGGAGTTTACTCGTACGTACACCGGGATGAGTTTGCTGATTATTTCCGATCTTTGATGACGAACTCGGTACAAAACTTGTACGGACGCGACGGCTACATTACCAGAGCCTGGGACTTGATTCAATCGGAGGTATAAGCTTATGAACATGTATGAAGAAGCGGCTGTTTAATTTTCGGAAGTAAAGGAGAATGGAATGTTAATTTGGTTGAGTTTGTTTACATTACAGATGCATTGCTGCGGCTCGACCGGATTCCGGGACTACAACAACAACATGTTGCAGAGGCAGAAATTGCAAATGAGTGACTCAATCATTGACATGACTCTGAGTGCAATTAGTCCAACTTCTTTTACGGTACCCGAAAGCTGCTGTGTTGATCCTTCATCGTCTGATTGCAAAACCTCAAGACATATTCCGCTAACCGCTGGCATTCCTCTAATTGGCGACGTCTTAGCTGGCTCCTCCATTTACAAACAGGTACATTTACAATGCTCGCTTTCATTATTAAAGGGCCTAATTATTAATAGATCTAATAAAATGATTGACATTACATGACACAATTTATGCTTTCCTGTAGGGATGCGCTGACAAGTTTTTAGAATGGCTTCAAGAGAAAACTTCTTACATAATTGGCATTCTCATTGGAATCGGCTCCATTCAAATCTTGTGTCTTCTTTTTACAAGCATACTTATCTGTGCATTCCGCTCCCGTAGATCTTACAAGAACTAATTTAATTACTAGTTTCGTTCATGTTGTTTTGAATTTCTAATCCATTCAGGATTCACTGGACACGATTTAAAATGACAATGAAAGATGAATTAATTACCACAAGTCTGATTAGACCTTTCCTTGTTCCCCATTAATATTTCCAATCTATGCAAACGATTCAATCAAGATAAGAGTTTTATTGGTTTCGTTTTGGACAATAATATTTGATACGCATTTTTTATCCACTCAGCTTTCACTTGAAAACAATTTTCATACTTACATGATTAAGTATTTGTAATATTAAGGTGGTTAGATATGCTGCCTCGATTACCTTTACCTTGAATTTTGATGGAAACCGAGTGTTTTAGTCTGTACTTAATATTTGTAAGAAATCAGAACTTTTGGCTTTCTGTAGATACAGACATGTATGAATTGATGTGTGAGAAAGAATACTACAGAGTATTACAGGCTCATTGTTCATGTTAGTTCTCGTTAAATTTAATTATCTTAATACTTGCAGAGAATAATTGTATGTAAATACAATTTAAAAAAATACTTATAGCTATTAAGTGTAGTCACACAACCACTCATATTATAAATATATATGTAATAGTGTAATTGAATGAAAGAAAGCGTCACTGCGTCTGAATTCTATTGCTATAGCAGAATAGTTAAAGTGGAATGTGTATGTAGATATATACGTGCAACAAAATACAACAATTCAAAGATACAAGAATTTCTCTGTCCACTAATGAGAATAATACTGCAAAAGTTATAGAAATTCATCTAATACAAATATTATAATGATAATCTAGCAGATAGACTTGACCCTTCCTTTAGCCGTATACTAACAAACCCGATATACAAAACTGATATACAGAAATATTCGTTTATATTACGGACAAATTTCCAGGTTGAACTGACGAAAAAGTCATTAAATAACCAAGAAGCTTTTGATGTATTCTTAATTTTCTCGCTGAATTAGTAACTTAAATTCGAATGTACAAACGAGAAGCTATAACGTCTACACATGAGAAAAGTACAAAACGTACATGAGGGATTCCGCTCTGAACCTTGATTTGACAAGGGATCACAAAATGGAAGTTACGGGTAAAACTTTTACACGTAATTGGCATTTTGTGGTTCATTGTCAAATCAAGGTTCTGAGCGGAATCCCTCACACACCACATGTATCATTGTTCTTTTAACGCAATTTTAACATCAGTTAGGACTATAAACATTTAATGGTCAACGTTGTAGGAAATAAGTACGACCCACTAGCTGCACAGAAAGCACTTGTTTTTCAACCAATTTGTTGATTAATCTGAATTACTGAAGTAAAATAGAATCATGTTTTATTCATACATTCAATGCATTAACTTGAATGAATAGAACTCGATTTTGTTAAAGAATCAATCGGTTGATCGTACTTATTACCTGTGCACATTGAACTATATTTAGTCATTAAGTCTGGAAATAATTGGAATTTCGATGTGTATGATCCTTTGATGTGCGACTGAACCTGATAATATGACTGCTACAAACGATGCACAATAATTTTTAGGTGTATTTTAGATGGCTTATAGTGTGTAAAGAATGAAATAGCGTACTTGAATTGATTTTCGTCATTCAATCAATGAACTGCCTTACAGATAAACAATATCCGCACATACATCTGTTGCAGTGAATATGTACTTTTAGTAAATACCCATTTTCAAGCCTAAGTATGTATATCCATTCAATATTTCCGTGAATTTACATTGTAACTATAAAAAAATCGTATTTGTATTACGCGTATTTTCCCCCTCTAGGTTACGTAGTATACGGGTGAATGAAGCAGTAGCATTGAAAATGGACCTTTAAAAACCTGAATTTCGTAATACTGCATTTAAAATCTAAGACATCCATAGTAGTTGTAGTGGAGTGTCGAGAAACATTTGGAAACTGTTTCGAAGCATTCCGACACTCACAGAAACATCCAAACAAAGATTAATTTAACGACCGACTCAGTAAATGTGTGCCATTTATTTGATACAATGTCTGCCAAGGTTGTTTAATATCAATTAGGATTTAGATAACATTTCATTTTAACTATTTTAAAGAGGATAGCACGTAAAAGAATGCAGAAATTTCTACTATATTCATAGAAACACATCGAAATGTTAATTTAAGTAGTTGATAACACACAAAAAATAGCTATTGTATGAACTAGATATGAACTAGAATAATCTGAAAGGAACGACAGACCTCACAGCCTATGCAAATTACAAAAGAGTGCAATGCTACAACTATGAAGTCTACAATAAAATGAACTAAATTAAATGTTAATTAGCACATGTTTATTCGATTATGTGTATATAGTGTGTAGCTGATCGTTAGTGATAACGATTTGTGTGCTACTACTGAATACTACCGACGGTGGGACACGACACAGTACATGATATAAATCTAAAAGTAGTGCTAGTTGTTATAAATGTCAAGAATAATTTGGGTAGAGTATGTATTGTATTTCTATACAGGTTTTTACTTGCGTAAAAAGCGATTGTGGGTTGTCTGTGTGTTGTAAAACATGAATTGTTCATTCATAATTACATATACTCTTTATCCTCGTATAATCTCTAAGTACATAGAATTACAGTGAATGTCTTCATAATTAATCTTTGCCTTTTGGCTTAAATATTATTATCTCTTGTTTTGAATCTCCGTGTAGAGCTACCCAAATGTATTCATCTACTCACAATCAGATTGCTTACATATATATATCTATTAACAGGCTGCATCTAGAATCTACCGTACCTATTTATTATACGGTGCATTCAGTGATCAGTATTGTTAATTGTACCAATACGTATATGTGGCTACTGATCTGCTAACTGCTTATGTGTCACTTCAGGCCAATTCTAATTATAACTCGGGCTTATATAGCTACTAGCTGTTTGTACAAATCAAACGACCATGGTTGCATGGCACAAAGGGGAAAGGGCGACACGGAGCCCGTTCCACAGTACTCTAGACAGCTATATACATGCAAACTGTTGTTATTGTATGTTTTATAATTTTAGATCTAAGCACTTATCTCTTAATTTTATCCATTTCATATATAATAAAGCTCATGTTGTTTGTATTTGTACGTTCGTATTTAATTGGAGCAATAAAGTTTTGTGGGATCATTAGAACATGTTATTATACACATTGTATGCATATATAAATTGAGTTGTGCACATTTTGTACACTTTTCTTAAGTAATCGTGGTGCATGTACCTTAAAAATAACACTCTTCCTCTAATAGTTTATAATATGTATATGAATCTGCAGTGCAGCTTCATAATGTTATCGCGCTCTCTCTGTCTATCTCTTGGCATATAATATTTATATACACACACCAAATGTTGCATAACGAGTTAGTGTCACGATGAGATAAACTCTGATTTGGTTTCGTTTACTAAATTGTAGCTAGCCATGTAAAATTGGAGCTTTTGAAAAGAAAGCCACACATAAGATGCATTATAGGACTTATCTCTAGAGAGTGTATTAATATCCGCGTTTTGTAACTCACAATTAAATGCTGTATTCTACCCAAGAGAACTTTTGAACATTTATTACAACATTCCTACACTGAAAAGGGGTGTCTTTATAATAAGATTCTATCACCAGAACATTTATCTCAACTTCTCCCAATTTATCTCTATTCTCTTATTTTCTACTCCACGTTATTAGCTCATAATGGACAAATTCAAATGAAATGGAAAAAATATTAAATGAACTGAACTCACTCAGTGAAGGCAAATCAGAGCAGAAAGAAAGGCAGACATGATGATGAGATGGAAATGAAGAGAGAGAGAGAAGGCAAAGAATAATAATAAAGGCATGAGGGCGACATGCAAATGTGCTATAAAAAGGAAACGTACACACAGTCATTGAATCGGAACGCATACTCTTCTTCTGTAACAGATTATAATGTAATAGTGTTCAGATGAGCAGAGACAAGTGCCTCTTCAGCTACTACTCCTCCTCACAATCAGAGCAACGAGTCATTAGTGGTGAACTGTGTTGGAAAATTATAGCCTCCCATCATTATAAATCAATGTGAGTGTGGCCCATTGAGAATATTACACACTGCTGCATAGGTACTATTCAAATTAATGACATCATATGTATATATATATATATATATACATATAAATACATACACAGAATTACAGATAGAAATAAAAGCCAGAAAAGCTCGTCTACACAAACTCACAATCAGTTGCCACAGTGTGAGAAAATCTGATGACAATTTTTAATGAGATGATTTGATTGAGTGGATGCCTTTACTCGACTCTCTCTCTCTCTCTGTCTCTGTCTCTCTGAGGTAGAAGAAGCTACATATTTCGTGTCTTTAATCTTTTTTACAGCGTACCGAGCGTATGTATACTCCACACACAGAGCTTACTTGTTGTTAAAGTGAACAGGCATTTAGTTTAATGCGCTTAAACGCGTAGACTTGAGCGTAGAATGAAAAGAAGACATTCATCGAGCTGATTACACGCTCAGTTAGAAGAGTGGAGAGAGAAGGATTGCATCCAGTGGGCCATGCCAATAGATTTGACTCTAGTCTACAGTCTAGAGACAGACACAACTTGTGTGTACGTACATACAACAGACATTGGAATTACGCTGCCAATGCACTGCGCACGGTGTTCTTTCCTTGATTCTGCTCCTGTTCATTGCACTAGTGAGGCAAGGAAATTGAGACACGGAATATAAAATAAATGAAATGTTCCTTTGAATAGTTCTCACATACATACATACATAGAGAAATACGGACAGACATTCCTCCTACATGCGAAACTGCACATACTTTTATATAACGTTATATGGGAACATGAGAATGAGGAACAGGGAATGGGAAGTTGAAGTTGTCTTGTCTCTCTCTCAATGTGTCCTATCTCATCATGTTGACTCCATACTGTATGTATACTCGATGTGTGCAACCACTCGGTGCGATGGTGGTGGACGGGTATCTTTCTATATCATCAAATGGTCGTATCGAGTTCGCAATCCTAACTTGCCATTAGATTAATGCAATAAACGAATGCAGTTGGATGCAATAAAATTTGTAACGAGAGAGAGAGAGAGAGAGATCCTGTGTGCCCTGTATGTATATATAGGGTTGGGTTAACGGAGAATCTTCGTCTGGGCGACGACGGGTCGTATTCATTTCGTCTTCTCGTGGGGCTGACAACTATTTATTTGCATTTAGTAGAAGCTGCACATACAAGCAGAGAGAGAGAGAGAGAGATGAAAAGCTGTTGGTAGAGTTGCTTGTCGCACATTTCGCGCAGTGATGGAAAACAGAGGATTTATGATTATCGAAGGGAGTGAGAGGAGGAGATTTTGTGCATTATAAACCATAAGGATCATAATATGGAATTTGTGGCGGTGAGTTTTCCTCAATCTGTTCTCCCTCTGTTCGCCCTTCATTGGACGAGTCAAATTTAATAAATAGATGCGAAAACGAATATCTGTTCATTACATTAGGCTCTTCTGGTGTAGTCGTCGAATCTGCTTGCCGACTCTGTCTCTCTGTCTTTCTCTCTCCTCTGGGTAATAAAATTACATTGCCCATGTGTAGGAGGAAAGAGAATGAAGAGTGTCTTCCTCTCGTCTCCTATCTCTCTCTCTCTCTGTCTCTCCTTTCTTCGCACATATTACATTATACAAATGCAAATAGCCTGGCCTGTATACTTGCATAATGTAACCGAAGAAAGACGAGGCTCTAGGTACTTTCCTGTACACAGTGCACTGTACTCTACGTGCCTTGCACAGCACGGTTTTGACAAACGTTACTCCCTTATACATATATAAATATATACAAGTAAAGTGATGGCTACAGAATTTCTTGCCAGCCAGCACTATAATATGTGCCCATTGCAATTCCTGTGTGACTATCTTATCACGTACTGACTATAAGTAAAATCCAGAGAGAAAGAAAGGGTTCGCAGTCTGCAATGGAAGAGGTAGATCTTTTCGATTCCATAACGCAACCCGTCCCGTGTCAAATTTACACATGCTCTTTTCACAGATCTGCAACAGTTTTTCATGCTGTACGGAATTATATTGTGGAAACATGGAATATGTAAATGTGCGAGACCTAATACTTTGGTTTTCATGACACGGGAGAAATTGCAAACAAGTGTACTAATAAGAAAATATTCTATAAAATCAGCATGTTTTCTAAATGTTTCCTTTCCCACCGTTTTCATAAATAAATCCAATAAAAATCTGCCCAGATGACGAACAGACTTTTTTTATAAGACAAATACAGAAAAGGTACACAATATACAAGTCATGATGAAACGATTAAGGAAGCAACAATATTAGCATATTGCCTAGCAGCACTACTACAATGTAAAGTGTCCTACACAATCTCTCGTGAATATCTCTCGTGTACATACATGATTAACATGAGCGAATCCTGCAACATGAAACATCAAACGCGGTTTTGTGTATCCGCTCCGCTCGTTGTAGGTTTTGTGGCAATCTCGCCACGGGCACTGGAGGATGAGAGAGAACCCGTACCTACCTCTACTTTGCATTAAATCTATCGTAAAGTCGAGGCAGTAAATCCTCGGTATCTGGGGAGGAATTTAGCCAAATACATGAGTGAAAATTTTTACTTAATTATTAACGATTTCCTGTTCTTTACAGAATTTTTTTACCCAAAGCATTCAGTTTAATTCCTCCCGTGTCTCATATGATTTTATGGGAAAGGAATGAAGTGTTATATCCGCGTGTGTGGAATACCACGATGGAAACCACACTGCAAAGCACTCATACATAGGAAGTAGCTTCATAGTATTATGTTCCAAGTTTTCCAATTAATAAGGTAGGCTTTCCATTTCTAGTACACACTACACACTAGTAATAAATAAATATCGGTTTTTCGTGACCGCGATTTATTCTGCACAATAATGCATTAGTAGCCTTGTGACTTATTTCTGACAGCCAACCAAATGGTCAAAAACGGATTTTAGCATAAAGTGTTGGGAATCGTTCGCTGACTGCTTCATATGATGACGTATGTTACTGCATAGGGGTCTTTGGGATATTATTCTGCTGTGTAAGGATTCCCTTAAAATACTGTGGATGCATACAGAGGGAGAGAAAGAGAGGATCGGGCATAATGTTCAAACAGGCATATTACACAGCTTCCCACTTTAACAGGAAAATATACATATATAGATCTGTACAAAGCCAGGCGATTCGTTTATCATGACTGACTTGACGCTGCTGTGTAGTAGATAGGAGAAAAGATCGAGGTATTGCGTTGCTCGCCTTCTTCATGGTCGCGTCTGTCTGGTTAAGGGGAAGATTGAACGGCACACCACACTAAATTATTCAAGCCTTTTAACTCGAACGTAAATTTCATACATTTACAATTCAAAACAACCACTCTAACTCCTAAATGGTTTCGAATCCAACCGTTTCTCTACGGAAGCGTGGAACACCTTGAAAGACCATGTATATCTTTGCATTACTGTATTCTGTCCTTCTCATCCTATGTAATTCAAAATTAGTAGAATTACTGGTAATTTTACTGATTTAAAAAGAGAAAGAATATAAATCTCAATAGATACAATTTGATGGCGATTTTGGAGAAGCGTTTGCTTGCAGGGATAAAATGCTCTCAGTTGCGCAGAATAGCAGAAGATAAAGTCTTTGTGCAGCTCCCCCTTAAGTGGGTGCCGAGTGGATGAGTTGGCCTGTGATGGTTTGTTGTGTGGTGGTGGTGGTGGTGGTGGTGGTGGTGGTGGAGGAACTCTGGTTAAAGATAAAGTGAAGACAACGACGTGTAGACCTCGTACTTCCCTACATCGCCTTTTACTTATTCGTGAGTGTTGAGTTGGGCTTTGAAGAAGTTGAGTCAGTCTCGTCGCAATTGCAGCACTAGACTTGACTGAATCCTCGCAGCTGGTGAAGACGAAGATCGAGATCCTTATTGCAGAAAGCAGAAACCCTGCTTTACTGTGTCTGTGTACTGTGTACTTTACATAGCTCCGTGTATATATTCTTATATATAATACAATTATATCACATCCTACGTACCTATTTTGTAGTAGTAAGTAGAAGATTCACCCAACTCTGCATAGCTTCATAGATCGTTATGAGATTAGTTGGTTTAGTTTCCTTGCCATATTCATACATTAGATTTATTTAGATTACGTTATTGGAGCTGTTCTACCTGTCTTGTTTTCCCTTCGCTCTAATCTATTTAGTCAACTAGCTAACCAAAAGGAAGTTATCATTAAGACCACGACGTCAGATCACATCACACAGCACTCAGCCACTATCAACGTACACACATACACACGCACCATAAAATTACACCAAAGTACAAGTCACTGACTTGACTTCATTGCAATAATAATGTATGCTTCCATAGGCTAATTTTAAATCCTGCAAACAAATATACGTAGGATACTAAAACACATGCATGCATATTATATAGTAATGTAAGTAAGTACACGATATAGGTACACTGAAGATGGGTTACACAGGTATGCAGACATTATGTATTAGTAGTACACTGGAGAGCTAATCAGTGCTACATTAGAGATACTTCCACTTATTGTTGTACAGGTATACGTGAGATTATACAAGACATGCACAGAGAGCGAGAGAGAGAGAGACGAAAAGAGAGAAAAGTTTGTAAAGCATCGTAAATGAAGTTAAACCCGCACCTCAATTAGCCACTACCTGTATGGTACATAAGTGCGATACATTACAATGGAACAGCATAATAATAATAAAAGAGGAGTGCATGAGTAGTAGTCGTCGTCGTAGGAACTACCTGTGCAGTTTTACCTACTGGGCCAATATAATATTCCGGTCTGGCCAGGGCTTCATTGTGTATTGTGTCTATGTGTTGTAGCAGTAAGAGAGACAACAAGTTGTCTTATTAAACTACAAGACTCTCTCGCAAAGCTCAACTCTTCTCATTCAGTGGATTACATACATGCACCAGCACAAAATTCACACACTCACACTACACTCACACTCACACGTAGAATACTATAGGTACATATAAAATAGTCAGTGCAGTGCACTGCAGATCGCTTGTTGTGTGTGCAGTGCACAGAGAGAACGAGCGAACGCTAGAGTGGAGTTTCAGAGAGAAGACAGAGAAGAGGCAAATGTAACCTGAAGGCGAATACAATAAGATACAGAGAAGACAAGAAGGTCAGCTCAGTTACTTCTTGTTGTACATTATAGACACACACACACAACACACACAACACACATAGATATCTCTGTATGTACATAGAGAGGTGCGTTCCGTTGACGTACGAAATAACAATTGTTAGTTACGTTAAGTTTTCATACATTCTACCATAGTCATTACCATTAAACCACAATAAGTACATTGACTATTATATATTATAAGTATATGCTACAAATTTATTATTATTGTGTGCTTTACTTGCAGCAGCAATTCTTCTGTCTGTCTACCTGTGTGTGCAGTGATGATTATGGATTGTCAATTGTAAAGTGCATCAGTCATAGAGAGAAGAAGAGCACTTCTCTCCCTCAAATTGATTTTTATTCAACAAAGAACGATCAGTTGTTGGACAGTCAGCGAAATTCCTGACAGACTACGATTCCTCCTCCGTGTGTGGTGTGCTGTCTGTGAGCAATACACAGAGCAACTCTCTATGACTTTAATAATACTTAAAGTAAGTAGTCAGTACTATTAAACAGGTTATTGTTGTTTTTGTGTAGTTGTGTTGTATAGTAGTAAGTGCGACAATTTGTAGAAAATATTTAGTGGAAAAATGTGCCTCGGTCGATCACAACAAGAAATCAACATTGACTTTTATTAGTGCTTCTTTGCTTTCCACTGGTGCATTGAATACTAAAAGGGGAAGAAGAAGTTCTTGGCTGTGTGACTGTGGCGAAAATTTTGTCTCGTCATCCATCAGTCTCGATTAGTGAACTTTTTCGACTTATAAATAGACTTGTCAGATTTTTTGTGCTCGACATGGTAGTTCTTTTTTGAAATGAGTTCTGGTGTTCCCTCAACAGTTTGACAAGTGACATTCACATTTTTTGATCATTTTCAATTTCGTTCATTCGTTCCAACAAGCTATTTATTTATATGTAATAGTACTTACGGTAACGTGATATTCTTCTCTACCATCATCTACTGGTGACTGTGCATTACATGACAGCAGGTTAGTAAAGTAAACACAATAAATTGCGATGAACATTGTTATTTCAGATTATTATGTGAAGGTGAGGCGGTGAGGAGAGCCGATACTGCTGCTCCTATCTTTGATTGTTGGATGAATAGTTTTTTTGTCAATTTTATTTACCTTGTTTTGCATCTTTAATGTATAACACAAGACTTTAAAAGTGGAGGATGAAAAGTTTAAAAGTGCATTGCACATGCACACTTTGCACACATAAATAAATACCTACCCTCCAACTTTCGTTCTGCAATGTTGAATTCGCTAGAGAAATTAACTATATTGCTGTTTCTAAATATTTATAAATATTATGAAGTTCTCTTTGTTGCCTTCAATATTTATTATCGCAAAAGTTTTATGCTTTGACTCGATTAACCTTTCCATTTCAGTACAACAGGCATTGCGATTATTACGTGACTGACAGGACAACATTTTTCTGTCTATATTTTATGCATGTGTTGGCTAAATTTGCAACAAGTCAGAGTCAGAGGGCAAAAATATAAAACATTGTGGTGGATGCCTGTTTATAAATTTAATTTGCACATACAGATAGAAAGATCAGGACGGAGGGTCAACAAACAAAGAACCACTGCCTGTACGATTATTATTATGTGTCCTCCTTGTAAGCCTTGTGTGATTGTGTCGGTGTTAAATACAGTTTAGTTAGTAGTTGATACTTGTAAGTATTTAGCAGACAGACAATTACTTGCAAAGCAATTTAGGTTGTAAACATTAAAAACTGTTCTGTTCTCTCAGAACAATTACGATAAATATCTACCAATAGCGTAGAACTAGAGATTAAATATGTAAGTTTTTAAATGCATATATATATAGTTGCTATATGGTTGCTGCTTACTATGTAACATTAATTGTAGTAGAGAAGGACTTAAATACTTTATTCAAGTTTATTCGAATCCGCACTTTAGTAGTGCCTTTAGTTTCAAGCTTAATGAGTGGCTGATAAATAACAAAAAGCAGAATACAGTTATGTCTAAGCAAGCATTTAGTAGCCGACACAGATAATAAATGTTTATATAATGGTGTCAGCAGCAGCTCCACACACCTCCCCAGAGATAACGACACTCTGAATTAATTTCATATGTATAATCATTATTATCAAAATTATCATTATGTTGCTTTACAGACGAATAAGTTTGACATTTTTTAATGTATGTAACCGTAAGTCTCTGCGTAATTCGTATGTAGTACATAAATACATACACGAATTAGTTCTGCTTCATTGCGCATTCTGTAGCAAAGGGAAACTGACAAATTGCCCAAAGGTCTGCTTTTGCACCTTTGTGGGAACTTGACACACAGACACTTTATTACCAAGCACGCCATGATTCATCGTGTAAGAAATTATGTCGAAGGATTGAAATATTTCTTTCCGTGAATTTAAGTGATAAATATTGGATACACGTTAGTGCACTTACACTAGTATTGTCATTATCTAGCAGCACGTTTAGTTTCCGGAAAAGGAAACATCATTTTTATTAATTCATAGACATGAAAATTCAATAGCAAAGATTTATGGGGACGCCAATTTTGAAAATACATAATTGAGTGTTGGTTTGCTAGTAGATTAGAAGTGGGGTCTCGATGGGAAATCAGTATGGTAAAATTCATTTATTTGACTTTAATGATGCACTATTGGTTCGCGGAATCCTTTATCGTTCATTTAACATTGTGAAAACGTCATAACATTTATTTACTCTGCAAAAGTGCACTGACTCGAGAGCGGAGCTTGCGTCCTCGCTGGTATTCTAATCATTAAATAGTCTTGACTGCTTTTGCTATGGGAAAATATTCTAATATAACTGTTGTATTGGCATAACATTGTGTGATTCTATTCTGTGTGATTGTGCTCCTATTCTAAAAAGCAAAACAAGGAAGCTGCATTTCATTGTTGTATAGCTTCACAATACAATACCCCATTTATTATTTATATACGTTTATAGTTTTAAATGTAAATGTAGGTTTAAGGTTTCCAGTGTACATGTGTACAAACGCACGTAATACATAAAAAGTACAGTGCTGCACACTTCCATCCACGTAAGAAAAGTATAGAGTACATGTATCAAATATTATGTATTTTTCTTTGACGTCAGTTTACTGTCAGCTTCCTTTCTTGATTCTCTGTGATTGTTTGATTTGTGGAAATAAGTGGGTAGGCTAGATATTTGTATCATTTTCTTCCCTAATACACTTTATTGTGTCTGCCATAAGTCAATCCTAAGAGCAAAGAGGTAATATTTATAAAACCACGCACCTGTCAACCTGTCCTCATAAAGTATGCACATGCGATAGATATACTTAGCTCGTACGTAGTAGCACTAATTGTAATATTACCAGGTAGGTTACCAGTTAAGTTAGGTTAATTAGCATAGGGGCATATCGAGTAAAGGTGTACATACTATAATAAGTGTATTAATAGTAATAGTAGACGAAACTCACTCTCATGTACATTGCAGAGTACATCAACGTGTACGTGTATCAGTTTATAAGTGCGGTCGAAAAAGGCTTTATACACAGAAAAGCCGTCGCACTGAGAATGTATGTAGAGTAAATAGAAATGTTGCTGATTTAGAGATTAGGAGTTAAAGAACGAACAATAAAAATACATCAGTGCAAAAGGACGTCATTTTTATGGTTTAGTTGTAGTTTGTATGTATGGGAGTGCGGGTGAGTTGCTCTTCTTACATATATGTACAAAGTGAGACTAGGCCACATATTTTAAATCGCTTCTCTGTTGTCAATTGTTGATACATTAGGAGCAGACAAATTCAGAATGGAAAATGTGTGGTTGGAATTACAAAGTTGACATTTTTTGAATTGCCTGCTGGCATAATTACCGACGCGTGACGCGTGACAATGTCCTTTGGAAAGAATAGGACGCCTGCAAATCCATTGTTGCTTACTTCATTTGCATTCTAATTTTGCTGAATGAACAGATTTACTGTCTGCAGAAGACGCTCAAAAGACTCAGCTCCATCATATCAGCAGTACTGTGCAAAGTAAAAATGTTTTTCTTTGTCCTTTAGGATTTCTGCTGACAATTATTATTTTGAAATACCTCCGACAGTGTCGTCTATCCATTTACAATTCTTATGAAACTTATCTGTACCCATTTTTCGTGGATTCAGAAAGTAATAATATAGACAATAAATACGTAGTAACGTTAGTCATCCAGTCTAATCATAAATTTCAATTTGAGTTTCAAACAAAAACCATCATACACCTCTGGTGTTAATACTATGTAACTGGTTGCAAAAGAATAGGCCATAAAAACTGTTTCTTTTTACTGCTTGTTGTTTGCCGTTTATAGTTGTGAAAGTTGTTGTAAAGAGAGGCCAGAGGTTAGTTTAATAATCGATTCATTTCATTGTCTCATCAAATATGTAATATAAATAATATTTCACACGTATAAATAAATCTAGTATTTCAGATTTAAGTTCGATTGAATAGAACAGAAATCGTGTTCCAGTATTTATTTTTACGTTTTTGTCTAAATTCTGCAATAAGAGTTTTTAAAACAAACATTTTTGCCTGCCGAATTTTCATGTAATTTTTTCCGTTATATGATTTCCACGATTTGAATATTACGGCTTTCATTTATTTAATGAAAGACAAAGCTCGATGCTCAATCGAGCTTCTAGCCTGTATAAGTGTATAGTTATGGATACGATACCGATTTGTGTTGTCTGCTAATTATTTTGCACAATTGTAGTTTAAATGGCATCATGCATCTAGTTTCTGGTATATTCACTGTTTGTCTTTGGTTGGATTAAGCGCTAAAATGTTTTCTTGAGTTTATAATGTGTACGAGTAAGATACCATAATAGTAATTAGTAATATCGGTAAATCAAATTTACCGTAGTAGTAATAATACACTAGGAACCAGTGAATACAAACATGCCATAAGTAATAGTAAACGTTACAAGCGTACTTGCAGATAAAGTCAGAATGATGCAGATCTCTTACACCTACTTATGACTAGCGGCTTTAGCTTAGCTCCACAAATGGTTTGTTAATTTAAACGGTGTCGGAAAACAATGAACAAAATTACTAGGGACCATTTGAGCAAGCAGGAATATTCCCCACTTGTAACATTTTTTTTGTTTAGATCTTATATTGTACTGACAATGAGTCACAATGATGAATTACAAATGATTACTTCGTGATACTAAAATCGGAATGAAAATTTGCAGATACATAATATTGACACATTGTAATATTCTGTGATTAATGTTTTCATTTTGTATTTCAGGTAAAAGACTTCAAAGCGTTGAGCAAGTGATATGGTGGAGTGTCGATTGACGGCCTCGGTCGGATGGAAAGGTGTAAAATGTTTATGATTCGAGGTGTTGCTGGTGTACGAAAAGCTGTAATAATTTCCTTCTGCCTCCTTGCTCCATTTCTCTTCGTTATAGTGTTTATAAAAAATGGGAGCAATGATTCCAGTTCATGTCAAATTTTAACTAGTCGCGAGGTGTGTTTAATAATTTATTCCACATCTATAAATTTAATTGAAAAAGCTGTATAAATTTAATTGAACAAGTTGTATAAATTTAATTTCAAAATCTTGACTTAATTTTTCTTTCAGACTGTCGTCTTCGATAAAGAAGGAAAAACTCATTCCTATGACAGATCTTCGCCCCTTATCTTCATCGGAGGTTTTCCTCGTTCTGGGACGACGCTTGCAAGAGCAATGCTCGATGCCCATGCAGATATACGATGTGGCGAAGAGACGAGAGTGGTGCCCAGAATTTTGCAGCTAGCTGCACAATGGAATCGATCTGCTAAAGAGTCTAATCGTTTACACGAAGCTGGTCTTACAGATAAGGTAACTTTTTTTTACACATTAGTATTAATTGGAACATAAACAAAATTCTATTATTTGATTTTGTTGTGATTTGAACATTATAGATAATTGGTGACGCCGTAGCTTCTTTTATTCTCGAAGTGGTAGTTAAGCACGGCGAGCCGGCCCCTCGTCTTTGTAACAAAGATCCATTTACACTTAAATATGGAACATTCCTATTAAAATTATTTCCGCAAGCAAAGTTCATTTTTATGATCAGGGATGGTCGTGCAGTTGTTCATTCCCTTATTACAAGAAAGGTAAATAAATACTTGGAATAAAAATAATTTGTTTCACACATGGCATTATTCGATTTAAACAAGTAACTTTCTAGATTTGATGTGTTAACTTGTACGTAAATTTTCACCTCTTGATTTCTGCAGGTTACAGTGACAGGTTTCGATTTAACAGACTATCGTCAATGTTTGACAAAGTGGTCGAATTCGATGAAAACGATGCTTCGTGAATGCGATGAACTGGGGCCTGATCGCTGTCTTAAAGTCAAGTACGAAGATTTAGTTTTGCATCCGAGGTCGCAAATGGAGCGAATATTAACTTATCTGGGACTTCCTTGGATTGAAAATGTGATGCACCATGAAGAGTATATTAACAAACCCGGAGGAGTATCCTTATCTAAGTTTGTATACCACATTAATTTTTACTGCTTTCACGTAGTAGTAAAAGTGTACAATGTTTAAAACAGTAACATTTTACGGGTCATTATTTGTTTGCAGAGTGGAACGCTCATCTGACCAAGTAGTAAAGCCCGTCAATGTGCAAGCGTTGTCAAAATGGGTGGGTGCCATTCCGGATGACGTGGTTCAAGATATGGACAACACTGCACCTATGTTGCAAACGCTTGGTTACGACCCTAAAGCCAATCCTCCTAATTACGGAACCCCGGATGCCGAAGTTGCTACAAATACGAACAACATCATCAAGCATCACGACCAGTGGGTGAAAACGGCTCAAGATGTTCTTCAAAACTCGAAAGCGAAATCGAGTCCATGAAAAACAACTTTAACCGCCTATGCAAATTCTGGAATCTCTTCGTTTCCATATCACACACACACACATATATATATACGTATAATGTATTTATTTTGACTACATTGCTTCAGCATTACCTCGTCTCATGTTCAGTTTTAGCTAGTTAATAGATATTAAGGACCAGTTTTCATTTTCCCTTGTCCACTCCGCTCCTCCTCACACATCAATCACATAATTTACAGTTCTGGTTTGGTCGTCCCACGTGTATCTCCATCACGTTTAAACTAGTGTGTATCAAATTGTTCTACTTCTGATAATAAAGTAATCTCCGTTTATCCTAAACAAAACAAACGTACCTATACGAGTAGTAGACTCCTCAGTCATCATTTGACATCAAGTCAAATGGGTGAAACTTGCCAAAAACTAAATCAAGAAACGATGGCCAATTTGCTTTCTAAGAAATTGTGAACACAGATTCTGCGAACGGAAACGTAAGACATTCTTATTCGGTATATTGCACACATATTTAATAATAGGGCTTCCTAGAAAGATTTTTTTTCTTCTGTCGTATCGTACTATAATGGGAATATGAATTTCCAATTACACATTATTTAAAATTCTTCTAAGAATGTACAATACAATAGAGGGTCTTTTTTGATGTACATATTAAAATGTTATCCCTGTGTC
>JABASC010002190.1:0-18754 GCA_019776185.1 Plutomurus gul | reverse complement strand
ATAAAATGTCAACTAAATTTAGTTAATAATTTTAGTTCGATTAAAAAATGTTTAATTGTGTGGGCGTGGCATGACTTTAAAAAATAAGGTTTTAAGTTTTACGTCGTTTGCGATAACTCTCTATTATTTCAACCCAGATTCTACTTACTTAGACTATACAACTAATGTTTACCAGTTACTTATTTTTATACAAATTTTTTTATTATTATATTTTTAATCTATCGCTAACTCTGGTTGTATCACTGACTTCTATAGTAAGAGTAAAGTTAAATCTAATTATACGACTTGGATCCCGACATGTTTTCAACTTGGCCATTGCGTATTCGGTCGACTTCAATAGAGCCACAAAAACATTTCGGATCATTTTCTCGTTTCCTGTGACAGATTGAATCGATTTTAAGCGGACGCATATAGATCTTCAATATTGCTTTCCCGTCTGTTTTCTTTCCAGTTGCCTAACCGCATCACATTTCGCTCTGTGTTCCCACAGATTCCACCACAATCCATTCCATCTTTACAGCCAAAAGATCACACTTTTCCAATATAGAAATGAATTATTACAATCTGGATTTGAATGCATTATTCATTCATTTCGGGGTTAGATTTTTCAATAAAATATTAATACTGTAGTACATATACCTAAGTAAGTTAAATTCCTGTGTGTCTGTGGAAGGCAATAAGTATTTTTTTCCCTAAATTTTCATCAGAGATTCTTCATGTAAGTAAGAAAAGTGTGTAATTTGTCTAACAGATTTTCATCTCTCTGTGGTAGTCTTTTATTTAAGTGAGACTTTATATCAGAAATATTCACTATAACTCTCCCAGCAGAATTTAAAATGGGAAGGGTGCTCTGCTGCCGACAGACTATTTCTGGCCAGCTCATAAAACAGTAAACTGAGTTTGTGCTTCTGGCCGACTGCTACAAAAGTACTTTTTCCAGATTCCACATCTATCCCTATCTAGCCATTCATCTAACTGCAATTTAGTTGCACTCACATCAGTGTGTAGTATATTGCCTCTCTCTATATAGTTATTTGCAATGAAGTCGTGCACTGTACTACGAACTACGAAGGACTCCGAAGGAAACAGTACGTAAACGGAAAAGTAGTAACGACTCAGCCTGAGATATTCCGTCCACGATCCCAGTCGCATTCTTAGCCATTTTCATGGTAGGAAATTGCTTATGGCCCCCCTCTCTCTCTCTCCGTTATATTCGGCAGCCTCTTACAGAGTCACTTGAGCTTATGAGCTGCGGATAGTACACAGGCAAAGTAATTTTGAAAGTACATACATTTCAGATAGCCCTTAGCAGTAGTATATAAATATAAGTGAAATCTACCAAGTTATCTCTCTGTCTAGGAGGTACTCACCCGCAGCTGATGAACAAGTAAATAGCACTA
The DNA here is from genome assembly GCA_019776185.1 of Plutomurus gul. Taxonomy (NCBI): domain Eukaryota; kingdom Metazoa; phylum Arthropoda; class Collembola; order Entomobryomorpha; family Tomoceridae; genus Plutomurus; species Plutomurus gul. The sequence continues at coordinate 17,354 of JABASC010002190.1, read as the reverse complement.
GTTTAGTCCCTTCTCCATCTTTAACTATTTCTTTTAAAACGATAAGCTTATAAACTTTCTTTTACGTGTGTTATCTGTGTTTGTATCGTGTGCCCACTTCACCGTGTATCATACAATACAGGAAAAGATACCGCTTTGAATTTATTCACCGAATGTGCACAGACTGTTTATTAGATGAAAACGACCAAGTGGGAATTTTCAGAATGGAGGGCTCGTTTACTTTCTTGTTGCTTCGGTAGACTTTGTCATTTAGCCGAAGGAAATACCTACGAAATTCAGTGAGCAATAAGAATGGAAACATTTCCCGTGTGCCCGTAAATGCGGAGAGACTTGCGGCTTCACCCTGTAACCTAAGATGCATACACAGAGGAATAGAAACTATGCTAAACTAAAAGTGTACCCGTATTTATTATTCGACGAAACTCTCAACTTTCTTTGTTATGATTACAATTTAATAATGCTTTTATGTAGCCCGAATGTTCAATACTATATATACTGCAGTGCGTACAACAGATTTATTGTAAACAAAACTGTTCTAGAAAGTTTTTAGTAAGGACTTGTATACGGTCTCTGTGAGATGAAGATGTTATATTAATGAAGGAAGACGATACATCCCGGATCTTAATAATAGTACTGTATAATTTGCTTCTTCCTCTCCTCAAGCTGCCTGCCTGTGCACAACGTATTTTGCTAATTGTGTACAAAACTTATTTAACAGGCACAATTCATCTCTTTTGACAGAAAGAATGAAGCAGGACGAAATTTCATTAAAGTTTCTACTGTGCACAACACTTGCCACTTCTGTGCATTTACTCTCTCGTCAAAGGAAAGCTTCTCTATCCGATTACATACAACAACAATTACTCGAAAATTAGATGATGTAGCTAGATGCTAATATGAAGTAACATTTAAGCTAAGATTCACTTTCAACTTTAACCTAAAATATTTAAATATATAATAATACATATACTTAATATGTGTATTTCAATGGCATTGGGTATCTGGAGAGGTGGAAGGACGTTTACCTGCCCTGCAACCTACAAAGTGAAATACCTTGTAGAAAATTCCTAGTTAAAAGTCCCCTTGATAACTTTCACTTGGCGGTACAACTCTATCTTATTAATTACTTTTTAACTTTGTTACCAGCCCTAACGAGCATTATATTTGATCACACTGCTGGAATGCTATATAATTTCACCCAACATCGCAGTTACTTCATATAATTTTGGGATCAAAGGAAATAGGAAAGCAGTAGACGATAATATTCAAGAATTGGATTAAAAGGAATCAAATATTGTTTAATGGATCAGTCACTGAATTCTTAAAGGCACTTTGCGAACTCCGAGTTCTCCCGTCAGTAGTTCAGAAGGATTTGGCAAAGACTACCAATCTTGTTTTCACATTCCCAAGCCTCAGTCAGGCGAACTGCAACATATAATTCACTTTGTGTCAAAGGTGATATTTGAAGAGAAAGAGCAAATCAACCAGAAAATATTTTGAAGCATATTTCTTTCTACCAAAAAGATTCTGTAGATTATAACAAGGCTATCTATAGGAAACTAAATATAGATCATCCAACTTTCTTAGTAGGAATTATTCATCCACTTTCCACACCTTTTTATCATCTGTTAGAGTTGTTCCTCGCCATTGCCTTTCTTGTTGGAGAATGTGCACACTTTTCCAAAAGATGAATCATCGTATCTACTTTTTAAGTTTATGTGTGCATAATTTTCCCCTATTCTACACCAAGTGAAAGTCGTGCTTTTTGAAGGTTGGAAACATTCGAGCTGAGATCGAAGCTATCGGTCTCCCTTTATTTGCGTCGTGCAGATTCCCTTTAAATCCTCTCAATCTGAAAACATATTTACTTAAAGCTTGTAAGTAAAAACGCTCATGCCACGCCTTAGTTCATCATAAGCATCAAATTGAATGAAAAAACTTTCACACACTGTATAGCATGTGAATGATGACAAAAAGGATTAGAGAGATATAAGTAAGATGCTAGAGTGTTTGTACAAATTCATGTCGTTTCTCATAATGATGTCATTTTTTTCCTTGCGATTTTCCGTGACAAATCTCATTTTTCTTACATTATTTCCGGATACGAACTGCTCTACTGTAAGACTACGATTTCTGCTTGCAGCATTAATATTACTTAATCGTATGACAATTTTCCAGCTACATCCACTTAAAGTTCAAGCGTGAAAAGAAAATACGAAATTCACAAAGTTTGTAAACGAAAGTTGATGAAGCAATTCGTTGGCTATTCACTATCACATACTGGGGGGAAAGCATTTTTACAGTAAAAGCTGTCTGAAGTACAATGCGACAACAACTTCTCATTAGCAAATTGGTAAATACATTGTTAGCGTTAATAAAACAATATAAATTGCCTCGACTATTTATTTAGTCTGGAAGATCACAAACAAATGCCTTGAAGACATTAAGGCATTAAGAAGTGCCTTTGTTGGCAAGTTGTCTGTGTGGGTCGGGTGGTTGGAAATATAATCATTTTTATGCTCCACCATACTGTGTGAGACGATTCAAAATTCTCAAAGATAATTAAGATACTGGGGTGTCTTTTATGGTGTGCACTTATTGTTGGTAGTAGTAATACAGGCGCGTGGTAGTAACTTTCCTCAAGATACATTTGAATAGTAATATGAATATAATTTAAATTAACGGAGAAGGCAAGAGCACATGTATGAATTTGCATCTCTGTAAAAAGACCTTCTTGTTTGTAAATACACCCTTAAGCCTGCAGCTTAAATGTGAAATACTCTTATAATATGCGTTTTACATGCAAGGCATCCAAAAATCGACAATGAGTCGTATAAGGAGTAGTAATCTAATAATTACGATGAATTCATAAACGACCAGGCGTCACAGTCGAAAAATGAGGGGGAAAATGAAAAGCAGAAAGGCATTTATAAGGCCTTTTTCATTTGGTGTTAAGTTAATCACATAAAAACTGCTGGGCGAGTAGGAATGCATTCATACGAACTATTTATGGATGAATTAACCTCCATCCGTGCCATTTCAGTCTTTAGTGCTCACTGAACTGAGGTTGATTTCGTGGCCGTCTCTTGGTTCCGTCTTTTCACATGAATTCAACATAACTATTCAGGCAACTATTTGCTGACAACCATATTTCAGAAAGCTACTCCTTCTCTTAATAAAGTAATTTTGTCCTGAGCAGTAGTCTGTTTTAAATATTGGTTGCGGGTAGTTCTTTTACGGAATACGAGGAGATATGATGTACCGGGTACGTGCTCACACTCGCATCGATGTTGGCACATTTTACTATAGTGAAGTTAGCCTTATAGGCCCGGTGACGAGTCACGGTGGCTTAAATGTAAAATTCTTCAGAGAACAGCAAGTCATAAGTACGAAAGTGCTAGCTAATTTAATCCATTTTCCTTTCAGCTAAAAGTACTGGTTCTTAAATGTCTGTTCTGTCTGTAAAATAATCTCCTCCTATGGGTATTAGATCTCTCTCTTTGATAGATACGATCTGTGAACACATAATATTGTTGTTGAAAAGGATTTTAGAGTACTTGTGACTACGAGTCCATAAAATTTGCTTCTTAATTTCGCTCACTTCCTGCAAAGTTGTCACTCAACGCATAACATCAGGAGACTGGTACACATTGAATTGACCATTTTTGTGTGGATGTGACTACTATGAAAGGATGTGAACTTATTTTATGTGCTTATACATATTACTGTTGTAGTATATAAGTTATTATTATGAAGTAGACCTGACACACTTTGAGTACACATTAAAAAAATCGACTTTTAGTCACAAATACTTGACAGAATGGAATTTTGTATCCACACGCTACATTTTTGGTAGTGTGTTCATTATCAGTTCCATAATTGATCGATGTCTGTCCTGTCGTCGTGTGCTCTCTACTACATGTGTGCACAAAGGCTTTACAGATTTCGCCTGTAAGTATGAATAAAAGCCCAAATTTGGAAGAGTGTTTACTTGCAGAATAAAAATATAGACTCTGGATCACACAACACACAAGCTAATAGTAAGTAGTCTACAGGTTAGCTCATTCGACTTTCCCTGAAGAGGAGGACAAATGAAAATCGCATTATGAATTCTCTGTGTACAAAAGGGGAGCAAGAATTTTTGGAAATGGCGTGGGGTGAGCTAACGTAGACTCCGGATTATTGGTTCGATATTAGCAACTGGAAGAGTAGTGATAGGTGCTGCTGTCAGTATTTCCATTTAATAACTATTGCAAGTACATCAGCATAAACATTATGTAGGAGAGAACATGCCTTTTACGGGATCCATAAAACTAAATATCCGCTGAATCCTCTCTCGGTACAATACATACGTAATGCGACAGGTCACATACAGTGCACACGGTGTAACATTTACGTGACACTGTACAGTAACATTCAACATCCTATAATCCTATATAGGTACTTGGTATGTATTAATAGTAAAGCAGGACTCCAGGAATGTGTACACAATGGAAACTGTAAATAAAAAGTAGAGGCTTGTGGTGTGCATACAAAGTGAAAATTTACGATTCTCTCCAAGATTTTTTTGAAAACCTACATTGTGGCATTTGGAAAATGGGATATTCTGTATGAATAAAACTATTCTGTATTCATTCTCAAACGCACTTTAAGGTCGAATTCAAGGCAATACCATTACAGTTAATAGCAGCACAAGAAAACAAAGAAGCCAGCAACAACGTCAAGACCTACTCTCCATGTACGAGTCCTATATTCTTGACTGTTCTCTCTTCACCATTTTATTGCAAAATGCGATGTGATTATGAGTACGAAATGAGCATTCAAGACTAGAGACACTGGCATTCAAGTGCTATTCCTATTATTGTTAGGGGAAAAAGTGTCGTTTGGGGGAAACGTCTCTGCCAGTAATTTCCTGAACGATTTAAGAATAGTGATGACAGGATGTATTCCTCGAATGCCACAGATACCTGTTTCTTCTCTTGAATCGTATTTCCTCTGTGGGTAATTCTGAGAATAAATTTCATTCCTTGAAGGTTTTCGAACCCAATGTCCATTAATAATGCAAAATGAAACCCTTTCTCATGTATATCTCAAAGATCAAAATACAAAAGCAGATTTTGTTGGCAAACTCACGTTGCGCGTAAAATGTTATTAGCCTATTTGTATGGTACAAATTTTGAAAAACACATTCTCAAAATGGAGACCACTTGTTAACCAAATTTTTGTACTAAAAATAACATTATTGTTGTTCTAAGTGATGTAAAAGTTACAAAATAAAGTGTGTATTGTGACATTCAAATAACAAAAGTCAAAAGAATATTTCACACAAGGACATAATGTGTCAGTGTTAAAATTAGGACTCTGTCGCTAACACATGACACAACACAGTAACTTGCTTGTAGACTTAAGACTGACACGTGCTCATTCTTTCCCGTCTCATTTAGTATTATTTTGTAAAGACGATCTTCAAATCTTGAGTATATGCCATCTGCGGCGCTTTTGTGTATTTAAGGACGCAAATGTAAATAATTTCACATAATGCAAAAGCATTGGTTCAGGGAGATGACTTTACTTACACATTAGTGGAGGAAAATGCATTCTTGTATTTTAATTATTCCCAATGTACATAACCTTCCTATCACTTGTAATGACCCCACAAGGGGATATTGGCTTTTAGCAACAAATAAATAATAAATAAATAATACCATCTGCGGCGCATTTAAGGACGAAAATATAAATAATTCCATATAATGCAATAAGCAAAGATTTAGAGAGTTTACTTGACGTACACATTAGTTGAACTTCTCATGGGTCTTCTTGTAAGTATGTAGATTGTAACCAAGTTTCCGAGGACTCCCACAAACACAACGATAGGAACGAGCACTCGCTGCACCCAGAAGCGTGATAAATCTCGAAAATCTTCCAGCCAGATGAGATCGCTTGTGTCCTCAAAATCCGTCGGGAAAGGAAGCCCAGTGTCATTTTCACTTTCGTTCATTTTAATGATGATTGCAAATTCTAAGTGTCCGTAATTAATTACTGCCCCGCTGTTGTTTCTTTGTCTTTGGGTTAAACGAGTTCATTTAGTTCACGATGATGAAATTAAATGCTGTGCGATGATGATAACACATTTTTTGTGATTGCAGAGTGGGACTGACAAAAGCGGAGACACATTCAGTTGATACGGCTCGTTCATTTAGTGTGGACGAAAAAGACAAGTTTTTTTCTTATAGTCAAGCGACCTTCTTCTCTACTTCAGGTGGCAGATGATATTGACTGCAACCTGGAAAAAATCGATGTTATGTAATGACAGAAAATATTGCCGTAGTACCTTATAGTTGGAAACTACATATTTTATATCACATATAGAGCTTATTTAGTATAATTACAACCTACGCTTTCCTTTTGGCTTTCCTTAAGCGTTCATAATTTTATGAGCAATAAAACTATTAGTATGTACTACAAAGGTCTGACACTGGTAACTGAATGGGTGCACATATTGAAATATCGTATCATGTTCGGGAAAAAATCTCTTTAGGGAATACGAAGAGTAGTTTATGGAATATTAATTGATCGATTTACGAAGAGGCGCAATAAGCTGTTGACCGTTGAGGAACATTGTAATTAATTAGACGTTTGTTAGTGGAACCTTTAGGAAACAAATACTGAATCGGCGAGGCTACATAGCTGGTCAGGTCTCACATTAAGTTTTCAAATACTGTTCTAGTGAATGCATACGTACATATGTATGTGTGTGTGTTTGTGTGTTTAGTCTCATTCAGTTTAACATCCTTACACAGGAGAGCAACTGGAAATTTAATTTAATTCATGGCTGTTAATTTTCCCTTTCAATAGAAAACTTTTAGGCGAATAAAGTACGAGCTCGAATTGGTCAGGTGCTTTATTACATCAGAAAAAACTCAACCCGAGGTAGTACAAGCTATTTAATCTGTTTTTCCCAAAGCATCGGGCTGCCAAATAATTTTGGCAAAGGAATTATATACGAGACACTCTCAGCATTTGCAACCCATTAGTTTTTTACCCTGAACATGGGTTTTGTTTTACGCACAGCAATGTGTACAAGTTTCCCTGATGTAAGTATCTCTAACAATATTGAATGAAAATACGTATATAGTAATGCCTACTGTAGACTCACAATCAGTATTTTGAACCGAATTTGAGACATTATGTCGTCGTAGAATTGTACATACAGAGTATTTGTAGTGCGTTACTTAAATGTGCATGGGTATATAGAGTATAACATGGGCAACCATAAATCAAGATGTACACGCCTAGTAATACAGTATACACTTAAGCATTTAGTTGCATGCCACTACGAATAGGGAGTATACACATGTATAACTCAAGTAAAATATACGAAAAAAGAGCAAAGTTGCAGACTTCCACTCCAAATGTCTGTTACTTACGATTACAACATACAACAACACATCAACAGGATGCAACCGCTTATTCAAATGTGTACTATGTGCCAAAAAATATAATGAAAGTTGTTTAATTAGAAGTTATGATTTGAAGCACTGCTACCGTAGCATAATTCTGCATAAGTTAGGCATGATCTCATTTAAACCGTTTGAGAACACCGAATTATTTCTCAAATTGCTAAAACTGTCTTCAAACACCTACAATGCAGATGCGACACTACTTGTAGTTGAATCTGCCAACGAAGCATCACCGAAAATACTTAATTAGAGTGCATTAATCCAGATAACATGAATTCATAATTCATTTCTAATACATAGTACACACTTCATTAAATACAGAGACCCACTTTACGAGTCAAATTCACGTTTACAAAATTTGAGGAATCAATCTAATGAGCGTAAGCAATCCGTTTAAGGGTACAAATCATTAGTTCAGTTTTCTAGATTTCCAGTTAGCCAGTGAAGAGTCTACCAGCTCCGTCATGTTAAGAGGGCACGCCATTACTCTTATAAACCAATACCTGATTTGTTGCGTGTGACTGTGCTGAGCATAGATTACGGGAAATCAAATTTTCATTCTACGGGAATTTGAAAATTGCCCAACCAAACGATTAATTAGTTGTAATCAAAAATGCACATTTGTGAGTATGAGAAATCAATAGATATAAATTGCGTTTAGGTATCCGTGTGAAAAGTAATCAGGTGGAATTTTTGGCAGAATCCATAAAAGAAATAGTTCAAGTAGTAAACCCAAACAAATAAAGTTCTTCCTTCGAAGGCGACAGAACTTAATCCATTCGACGATTTTATTAGAGCTACCACATTGCCAGCCACCTACTGTGAAATGTAATGTAATGCAAGTATTATAATGGTGTTGTTAACGCTGTTTTGGCTGCGATCAAAGTTGAAAGCTGTATGTGTGTGTTAGTTGGCAGCGTTGTTCACGGTGTAAGCGGAGGGGACCGATTCGGTCTTATGTTGTTGCCTTTGACTTCATTACCGTGTATGTCTGTACGACCGCATTAAACCCTTATGTATTCACCCAACACATCAAAGACTCTGATTTCTTTTCCAGTTTTTACTAGACATCAAAGAAATTTTAAGCATGCGGTTTGTGGGACCGTCTGCAACTCCATAATTCAAGAAAATCAGAACCAAAAATAATATAATCCAATTTTTACATATCCATCTCAACCACAACAGTAGAAATACATATAACTATTATATTCGTGTCTACTTCTTATAATACATGCGTTAGGGCGAAAGCTTGTATCTCATCGATCTCATGTCTCAAGTTTCGTATCTCTGAACTGGCACTTTTTTTATTGTTCTCTATTTACCCGATCGCACAGAACCAACTAGACAGCTCTAGACAGTAGGGTGTTTACAAAGCGATGCTAAATTTCAGCGGAAGTAGAACTACGCCGTTATGATTCGCCTGGCTCATTTTTATACTACATGCATTGTACAACGTGCTAGTAGTTATTAAATATCCTGCTGCTAAGAAGCGCACGCACGTATTGGGTACAGATATGTGATTTATTGAGTTTGTGTAAGCTATTTTATATCATAACCATTAATCATTCATGAAATAAAAGGTAAGGTGATGCTTGAGTACACAAACAGAAATTCCACGCTAGGTAAGACTGAGCTCTATTCTACTCTCAATTTTCCTCTGACATGCCGTACTACCACTGTAGTCCGAGCGGAAGTGCTACTGCTATGTACTTCTCGGCGAAATCACTAAACTAACACGACCGGAGCTCCGCCAGCCAACGTCGACTCGACAGTTGGCACGGAACATCCTTCCTCGTCTTGTCGTATTTTATATATTTCTTGCTGTCCGTGCGTAGAGTACAGTACCAGTAGTATAATTCATTCTCTGCAGATGATAATATTCCGAGACGAATTCCAAGCGAGTAAACGGGCATTGATGGAAATGTACTCCCAGTTGTGGCCGTAAAACTAAACAGCATAAAATCGAATTCTGAATTCTCCTAAATATAAATATAAATCTTGTCTACAGTATGCAAAGAGGATGAATGATGGATATTGTGATTTTCTGCTCATTTAAAAATAAACCAATATTTCTCGATAAACCGTTTCGTTTAAACTCAATATTCCTACGTAAATATACAATGTCTACAAGGTGCACGCTTTGTGTGTGTTTTTCGAGATGTCTGGTTTACTCGCGAGAAGAGAGTAGACTAGCTGGACTGATTCTCGGAACAAAATGTACTATTCGAAACACATTGGAACACGATTATAATGTGTAGCACATATACCACATCTACATTCAATTCAATCTCGTTGTCCAATAAATAATGCACAAATTGTATTATGGACATTGTGTGATAGGCGGTCGTGACAACCGTACTTTACGAAAGCGGATGATTCCCTCCGTCACACAAACGAGTCTCATCCGGCAATATCCACCAAAGTCCAGCAGACCCGCTAAAACCACATGCATACATAACCCAAAGTAATAACTAATAAAAATAATTGCAGTGTTTGCCTTCGCTTAAAGTGAAAGTAGTCTGTGCTAAGTATAACTTTTATTCTGCAATAATTATTGCCATCATCAACTATGAAAACTGTTCTAAATAATGTGACTTTTTGATTAAACTAAAATTGATTTAAATTTTGTGTCCAAACATATTAGAGGGGTTTTATTTGTTGTATTGTGGTAAATATATATTCATAGTGTTTTGTATAATAAATAATAAAACTGAATACAGTAGAAAATCTCCGGGTTAAATCTGCCGGATAGGAATCATCCGGGGTGATAAATGTCAATTGGATCCGCTAGCAGGAGTGAAATATTGAGACTATCACAGGATGAGATCCATGTACTCACGTAAAGTGTAACACGAACCATGAGATAATGCACAAATCAAACGAGAATCACCTTCACAGATACAAATTCTACTTTGTAGGAAGAAGATGTTGCTTTCCTAGAACCGATGACAGGATAAAAATAGACAAAACCCACGCATCTACCACTAGTGCAAAACCCATTCTGATTTTATCAAAATATCTTATGTATTCAATCATTCCCAATGAGATCATATTTTACTATCAAATTCCACGAATTGGCAATTCTACCACCAGAACTTTAAATTGTTAGCAGCAGAACAACTTTAAATGTCAACTCACACTGTGATTTCTATGTTTCTTCTATAATTTATAGAACGCACTTAGTATTTTACATGCTGTACATTTATTGCCAACTACCAGTACATAAAACTTCGGGAAATGTGTCCTTATTGCGGGGAATCATGCAACACACACAGAGAGCATCCTTAATTTTTCAACTACTCATTAGATGATTCCGGCCATGCAACCGATGACATAACATAATGTATCTACTATCTACACACAAATCTGTCGCAACCGACTTAAAAGCTCATAATTGTTTCCTCGTGCTCATGTCTCATTTGCCAGATTCTCCAGAAAAGACTTACTATTAGTACTTTCAATGACTTATTTTGAATTGTGAGCTACAATGGGCTGAACAAAAATAAATAAAATGACCGCACTTACTTTTAGCTGCACACTATAAAGGCCAAAGATTGCATTGTATAATTTGTATAGGTTGGCCAAAGAAAGTGTACAACGGGAGATCGGAGGTGGAGACTTTGGTAGAAGATTAGATTTATGGGAGGTTAGGAAGTCAAAGTATATAGATCGCTGGTCTTTTTGGGGTTGTAAACTTTCTTTCGGCTACAAGAATTGGTGAACTACTTTCAAATATGCATCACAGAAACGCAGTACATGTAACAAGACTATTCTTATTGCTTAATGGAAAAAGTAGCTATAACTTTTATGGGGTTTTGTGATACAAAAAGAAATCCATTCTTTACCTATTAAAATTTTCTTTTGAATTTCCGCTTACAATTTAATATATGTACCTACAAATGAAAGGGTAAGGAAAGTTTCTCATGCAGTTCTCCCCACCACTAAATCATGTCCCTTGTATGAGCTTATTGCCAAATGTGCGACAGTGTTCGTTGCTGAAGCTGAGCTCCTACCTACCGCAAATACTCTATCACTCTGCAATAAGTAAAGTAGAGACTTTCTTACGATTGTGTATTATAGCTATTTACAACACTACATCATTATTTGCGAAACACATTTAAGAAGATATATGTACGATTTTATGGTCACCACAGAATGCTTTGCTCAATTCTAATAGTTTACATATAGAAAAACTAAGCACAATGTACTTTTTCTCTTTCTCTCTCCACATTCTGTACTCAGTCAGTCAAGTAAAATCTATCTATGTGGCTATAGGTACATACATAATAGGGCATTACCAGCATTACAGTCGTTACCGATCTTTCCCACTAATGGTAAGAGTGCTCCGAAAGCATGCCCTGTACACCTACAAATACTTTGTGCAACAGCAACATCATCATGGCAAAAAATCTTTCGTTTTAGTGATGAAACTTATCGTGAACAGAACTAGCGGTATTACATACATCTGATACATCTAATACTGAGCAAATTTATACAACGCGTTGGCTAAGCCTCACTTCACTGTCACAACTGAAGAAGAAGCTCGTGGAACATTTGGCAAAGAGAACTGTGTACTTCACCGTTTTCATGCAAATTCCATCACTTGCTCATGATAACAAATTCAAAGGCGCAATATTTACTATTCTTTCCCCTCACCCATATATATGCAGATGTAGATATACAGTACAAAATACACCATGCACAGAATACGTACAGAAATTTCACAAAGAGGGAAAATCGCGTAAGCCGAATTGCATTCACTGTTCATGAATGAGTGTTGACTGTAAAAGACGACTGGATGCATGCTTACGTAATGTAAACTGTTCATACACTTGGCTCTCGATGTGGATACACTGTGCTAGTATATGGGATGTGATGACAGACGAAAACCAAATAAGTCGTAGTAACTAATTCGTAAGTGCACTGTTGTATGTACATAGGTACATAGAAATTCAACAGAAATGTAATAAACAACTGAAAGGCTTAACACTGGCGGCACCAGTCATTGCCGCACCACAAACATATTACTCACTAACAGACAGTAGTGCAATACATGCAGAAATACACATGTAATAATAATGTGGCTTGTTGTAACTTATGTAAGAGAGATTTTTATGGATAAACTGAGTCGAACCATTTCAAGTGCACTGTTTGCAATTTACATACACAGCAGAATGCACTTGGCTGCGTGAATGTTTATTCTCTTGACAGGAAGCCTATCTATTTCTTCAATACTTCAATCCATTTCCTTTCACAAGGTACAGACGTCCACTCCAATGTACTGAGTATTGGCAGTGTCACCGGCAGTCGGATATTGAAAAGAGTCTCCTGAGAGATTTAACTTGTATCCTCCGCACCGGGCACATACATAGACGATGCACAGAACCTACTGTTACCTTTTACTCGCACCAGATCACGTCCAAACACTGATCAATAACAACTGTAACTTCACTGTCCATTCCGACAAATTTATAGCTCCTACTCGGCTCTTGCCACCACCTGACACATTTCCTCCAGACTCGTCATATCTCTCGGAAAGCTCAGCCAACGGTTAACACACGAATTCGTATGCTATTATGAAAGTCATATTTCAACTTGGAACGGATTATACGAGTTTTTGATTTTGAAATGCATTTCTTTTCAATTTCTTGCTACAAATATCTGTGCAGAGCTAGAAGAGAATGAGAGTGAGTGAGAGAGTTAGAGAGAGTGGTTCAGTAGTTGCTTTCCCGTCGCTTCACTTGGCTAGACTATATTCGTTTCACACTGACTACACGTTCCAATCTATGCCCTGTCTCCAGTCGAACAGAGACCAGAGGAACATTTAGCGTCAAGAACAGAATCGGACCTGACGATAAGAAGGAATGGTAAATATGTGCAAGCTCTACAACTCTTCCACTGTTCTCTCACAGTACAAAGGATGAGAATGCTCTCTCTCTCCTCATGCACTGCAAAGAAATGTAGATGTGCGATGCGTCCAGAACAAGAACAACAAGCAAGTGACACAAGACAAGACAGCGCAAGAAGACATGAGTCTTGAGTCTGTCTTGTCTTTGTGAACCAAAAGAGTAAAGTACATATACATACCTACCAATAGGAATTGAAGAAGAGATGCCGACACAAAACATAAAATAGGTAGACGAAGAAGAGATGAGCGAGTAGAGAGGGAATACAATTTCTTCTCTCTGTCTCTGGTGGAGATTGGTGGTGGAAGTTGTTCCATACTAAAATCCGAAATTCGAAGTGGTCTCCTTTCCTTGGCTCATAATATTAGAGTTTAAGTCAAGGTAGGTATACTTACTACCATTAATGCGAGAATCCCCTAAGTGAGTCCTGTGTGTTACATCCGACCGAACTGACACTCGTGTGTACCACATCGTGGTACCACATTTTGTGCTTTCTGTTGGATGGGGAACGACTGGCATTGCAATAAGTAAGATAGGCAGTCAACATCTTCAGCATCATCATCAACAACAGTCAAAGGTATTATGAGCTTAGGCAACTGTACTTAATACTACTACTAGTACTAATACTAAAGTAGTTATAGTAGTATATACTTACTTAGTAGTATCGAGGGCCCAAGAACATACGAGAAGAGAGAGAGACGAGACCACCAGCCAGAAGTTGACTTGACTTGGATTGACTTTGACTGCGAGACAAAAATGAAATGACTGCTAATGTCTGCAAGTCCGTAACGTCTTATCCACCAACTCAACTCTCGGGATATGGGACTAGCTGTTGGGCCAACTCCGAAATCTAATTACTTGTTAGACGTTACACAATGCGGTTAGACACGGAGCATGTGATTCTTGGGCTCATATTAAAAATGCGATGCATGGCACCGCCCCAAAATTTCACTTCAGAAATAAATGTGTCTGTGCTTAGTGAGTGCAACGCGGCTTTATTGCTCTCACTCTCTCTCTCTCTCTGGAGTTAATGCATACGTGGTACTATGTATGTATGTACATTATTATAATGTACAAACTGATATTTAATTTAGTATTCATGCTGTTGGTGATGTGATCGCTGAGGAGGCAAGACATTATCATTGCCCATATCTTTGTTATGATGTAAAATTTACAGCAAACTGGGAGATAGCTACGATTATAATTGTCAGTTTATAATACACACACAGTGCATTCAAGTTAAGTGAAAAGGCAGGGAGAGATGCTATCTGATCCATGTTGCAAGTAAGTTATGTGTCGACTTTTGATTTGGACATGGACAAGGTCTTGGCTCCTTCTTCGTTTTCTTTTCAATCCCAAAGTCAGGTCGAGCCTTTAATATGCTTTTGGCAAGCACTGAGATTAAACGCGTACTTCTATGAATTCACGAACTGACGACGAAAGAGAATGTTATACGACATAATACATCAAACGGAACTTACTATCTGTACGTATCTGCCCACCTAATTGTATATCACGTACTCAAACATTTATACTCGTCAGAAATAAAGCATACTATTATTATACTTTAGTATTTAAGTCTGATGGTACTTGCAGTTCCTAGTATTATTCCTGTCACAATAAGGTATTTTCTAAGGTTGTACAGATAGTGACGAGACAAATATTAATCTCAAAATGAGTTTATATTTAGTCTGCTGTTCTCTCTGTAGCTCTGAGACATTAGCCGGAATATTAAGGTATTTTATAAGGTTGTACAGATAGTGACGAGACAAATATTAATCTCAAAATGAGTTTATATTTAGTCTGCTGTTCTCTCTGTAGCTCTGAGACATTAGCCGGAATATAATTATGAGTGTTATTAGAAGGAAGATTTTCCTGTACCTTTGTGGATTTGAATGAAACAAAAGGATCTAATTCCATCGCAAGGTGTTGTTAGTAAACTCCTCACCCGGAGTTATTTACAACAATCAGAGAGAAGTGCCAATTTATTCACATTTTCCAAGCTTCACAATCGTAATCGCTAGTGCAAATGAAGAAACAATAGTGTAGTAATTGAAATATCACCAATGGACACCTAAAATTTAAATGAAAGACAGCGTTGCTTGAACAGCGAACCAACCATGGAATAATTCTTCTTTTACCGCAAATACGCCTTTATTTTCATATACATAATAAATTTTCATATAAATTGCACTAGTCGATATCAATTACTGTGTTTACACAGATAAATTTATTAGGAATTTTCTTTGAACTTAAATATACATATATTATGCTTTTCAGTTGAATGCACAGCCAAGAATATAAATTGCGGCGATAAAAGTGACGTACTACATGAAATTTTAATATCTTCTGCCAGCAAGCACAAATGCCTGCCGCGACAGAAAGAACGCCGATTTGATTCTTCGAAAGATATTTCATATTATGAAAGTGCATAGTTATTACTACTACTACGTTTTTGCGTATTGCAATGCAAATGACTTTATAAGGATGAGATATGAATTATTCTCTCGTCAGACAATTATGAGATCCGAGATGGGGGAAGAGATTACAGCGGATCGAATTGGATTTCATTTAATTTCATTTTAGATAAGGCTCTGTATTCATGCATACTGATGTAGCTGAAGTAAATAGAGAAAAAGCGATTTTCGTCCGCACAATGAAAGGATGAGTGATGCGAACGAAAACATAGGAAGACATTAAAATCATACTTACGACAGAGACGTAGACAAGACATGTGGGATGTTATTGGAGCAATTCTCTTTGAATAGTGAAATGAACTGGTTCGTAATTCGTAATGTCACAACAATACAATACACAGCTTCCTACACTCTGGAAATCACATTTCTCTTGACATGGACTGACTGTTCGCTTTAGATGACATCACTCAATCACAATAATAATATTATGATCATATATCCACCGTCTAGACGTATATGTACATTATGCATAATTATATAATATCTTGACATTACGGTAGTGGTAGCTCTTGAAACGACTGTGACTGGCTGAGAGCTTGATGTGATTGTCATTGACAATCAGTTGAGTTTTATATCTCTTTGTAGTAGTTAGTGATGGTTAGTGAGACAAGTCGTCCTATTTACCATTTCTCCAGGTTATAGTGCTCTGTTTAATTATGTAAATCAGACAAGGTTGGGTACTTTTACGATTTTTTAAGGTAATTTAATTCAACGTGTAGTAATTGATGGATAGACAATTACCATCTATCTGTGTCCTCTCTTTATCTTCATTTATTGCTTTTAGTAAGCACGGCACAGAGAACAGTTTCAATTTTGTCTATCAATGCAATTAGCTTCTCTGCTGGCAGTCCTATGTTATTGTAATTATCTACATAATAGATAATTACATTTCAACAGTCTTCCTTCATTAACAGACCCTTTGGATTTAGAAAGTTCGAAACTTTTACTTTGTTAGTAGTTATGTACATCAGTTATATACGTGAAATTGGGTGAATTATTGTAATGAGTGCAGCGCAGTGGAAATGCCGTATTAGAAAAGTAAAAGAGGAGGAGAAGGAGGAGATAGTTAATTTGCCATTTTCATTGGTTTGATGTCTCTTTTAATGAAGAATTTCATGTCGTTTGGGCTATATCCGAGTGCCATTACTTCTTCACGTGCAAGTCAATGTGACTCCAGCAGTTTTTAAGCTCAGCACTTTTGTTCATACGACTTCAAAGATTTAATTTATCGATTCTACTTTTTACTACTGCTGCTAAATTGGTGTGGAAAAAGACGTTCTCGCTATATTTACTCTTTGCATAGTGTAGTCTGAGGTCGGTGGATTGCTAAAATACGATATATGCATGACTGAACGTATTTGTTTCAGAACTTGGTAAGTTATAATGTGATGTAATGGATTGATACAGATAGATGTAGATTCCGTATGTCAGATAAAAGTGAGACGCGCGCATTGACCTTTAATATATAATACTGCGTGGTCTGCAATTGACTATTACTCAATAGGGCTACA